>PVJN01007755.1:0-70085 GCA_004026805.1 Lasiurus borealis
TTTTTAAAAGTTTCTTATTCATACTCAGTAAATTATGAGTGAATAGAGAATAAAATTTATGATATATGTCCTCAGGTCATGAATTTCCAGGTAGATGTTTGCATATTTTATTAAAATGGCACAATGTTCTTGCTATACAAAGATTTCAGCTCACTTACACTATTCTGTTTCACTGGGCAAATTGCAAGAAAATCCTTGGGCATTCTTCATGAAACTGCTATCATGGTTTACTTTAGTAAATATGTGATATTACATTTCTCAAATAATTTGCTAAAATGATTTCAGTAAAAATGAGTTTAATTATCAGGATGAGACAATTTTCTTAAGTGAACTCATAATTAGAACTTAATGCAATGCCATTTGTATTAATTTGACAAGTTTCTAAATGCTATTTTATTGGCTTGCAACTATTGCTCCAAAACCTTCTAAGACATTTTGTTTTATTTTTCTCATTAAGAAGCTACCAAAGAATGTTATTAGACTTAGGTCAGACAGTAATTGGGATGGGTGTCTTTATTTAGATAGATCACCTTTGGAATAGCCACAGCCACAATGAAATGTAGTGTTGGAAGTTTCTTTTACCATATTCTTCCAGAAAAATTGTTCTTCCTCAGAATACTCTAACAATGATATATACTTATCAAATCTTAAATCATATTAAAATTTTAAATTATACACTTATATGTTCAGGTAGATTGTAATGTTGCTGAGGACTCTGTCTTATACTATGTCATTGCATAGTGGACATATATAATATTAATTATTTAACTCCCCCCCTTTTTTAGACTTAATTCCCTCCATTGATTACCTAACACACAAAATAAGAGTTCATATACTTTGAAGTTGAGAAGTGGTGATACAGAGGGTATGTCAGCAAATGGCTTAATGCCTTTCAGCCAAGGAGACCAGCATTGCAAAGCAGGTGACTAACAGCTATTTGCCATCCTGGCTTCCATGGTCTTTTCAAAAGGCAGGTCTTTTTAAGGAAAAAATGCTGCTATAATTCTCATGGCCGTTTGAAGATCAAACCCTTCATGTGGCTTGACTGGCCGACAGGTGCTCCTGCTATCCAATGTTCATCATTCCATGTCCAGTCTACTCTCTGTGTCCCACTGGTCATTTTCTAGTACTTGCATTCCCTCATTCTCTGAAAGAGTTCACTTCCCATTTTCCTAGTGACTTCTCACTCCTCTTTTATCATCACTTTCTCAGATAAATCTAATCCCCCCTCAAAAAAAGCAACTTTCTTTCTTTAGTACAAGTTATCTCATTATATGGTTTTTGTATCTTATATAATAAAAAGCTAATATGCAAACTGTCCCCTCAACTGGGAGTTCAATTTAGAATTCTACCAGTATGTGGGGCTGGCTGGCCAACCTCCTGTGTCCATTCCTACAGGCCAGCTCAATCGCCCAATTGGGGTGAGCCGGCTAGACTCCACCCGTGCATGTACCAGGTCTCTAGTATAGTATAACAACCTGCAATCTTGCCTTCAGAGTTTAAATTTTATAATGATTTGTAACATTATCTGTCTAGTTGCCTTCTTGACTAATCTGTTTCATAATTAAAGAAGTTAAATGTATCTATTTAACTTTTATGTTTAATTTTATATGGTTTCACCACTGCCCAGAATAGGACAAGAATTCAATAAATGTTTTAAATGAATAAATAGTTAACATTCTCAATGTGCAGAACAAAAATATTTGGCACTTTCTGAAAAAAAAAATCTTAAGAACAAATATTTTTTTCATCACTATTTATTCTAACCAACGAGTAAAGTATACTTGACATGATTTTTATAATTTTTCATAAGCCACAAAATATAATAATATCAAGATACAAGTGTGCCAACTATTAAGCCAGAAAAATAATTTCAGTTATCCAAACTATGGGTGTAGAGCAAGGTAAGTAGTATATTTTGATTTCCTCTCCTTCAGAGTCAATGTATCCAGCTAAGAATTTTAATTGAAGCTGGTAGTTGGTCAAACAACATAAACAAAATAAGTATTCTTTTTCCATTGACTTATGAAAAAAATATCAGACCACAGAGGTGATTTTTAATGAAACTATTATAAAGAGTCCCATACCATCATTGATTTTTTTTCTCACAAAATACCAATATGCGAGCTAGAATAATTTGAAGCAATTGTGTTGTATTGTATTCCCCATAAGTGCTTTTTCTCTGTCTAAATAGAAATTGAGTTTCAACAAGAAAATAATCTTTGAACAAATCATATTTGGAAAAATATTCAAAAGAATAAAATTGATAATATTTTGGACTTAATACAGTTCATTTTGCTTTCAAGTACTCTTTTCTATGCTTTTCCATATTTATAGGTGCATTTTCTTTCCCCAAATTGCCGTTTAACTCACTTGAAATAACAATAGCTTGAAAAATAAACCCTTTTTAAAGAGTGTATTTCCTTCAGACAACTCTAAACATTTGGAAAAATTCATGACTACCCTCTGAAATAAATACAATAAACTATAAATGCATTAACTATATTTCATGTGGTTAAAAAGTATGTGTTTGGAATTTATATTAAGCCTTAGCTAGATGCAGAATCAAAAACTGACTAGTTAGGAGAGGCATTTCTTAACATTTTGAACTACTTTCTTTCTATTAAAACTGAGATCACAGATTCATGAATGTTTTAAAAATATTCTATTCTATCCAAAATATATTTGTATGATCCAATGTTCATCAAACGTCAAAGCCATTTTTGAAAATCAGTAATTTAACAGAGATACATTCTTTAGAGAGTAAGGCAATAACATTAAGTATAAGAATTGGGGATAAATAAGGTTATTTTAATAGTTTATATTATTTAAAATCTTGTACTATTTAAGATATTCTTTCTTGTTTTGTCTATGTCATAATTTTCATTACAATCAGAAGCAGTGCCCTGTCTTAGTATCATATACATTTTATTAAAAATATTATGTTTAGAAACTATAGGGACTCAAAAGAGCAACATTTTTTTGATATGGATATGAAGCATACCCACTCAGACGAGTGCTGCTCAAAAGAACACTGAGAGGGTCTAGTAACATATCTTTCATTCTGTGGGAACCAAGATATCACTGTATACTTCCTGAATAAGAGTCAAGCAAGGGAAAATATATATGAAAAGCAGGTTCCTTGTTTATAAATTGAAGGTGGGTCTGGTAATATAGCTTTCATTCTATGGGAACCAAGGTCATCACTATATACCTCCTATGTGGGAGTCAAGTGAGGGAAAATATCTAAGAAAAGCAGTTTCCTTGTTTATAAATTGAAGGTTATCATCCTTCCCTAGTTGGATTGCAACCAATTATCCTATATAATAAAGAGGTAATATGCAAATTGACCCTAAAGTGCTCACAAGATGACTGCCTACAACCAGGCTGGAAGGGGGTTAGGGAGGGATGATCAAACTGAACAGCAGGCTGCATGGGGCAATCAGGCAGGCAGGGAGAGGGCGGTTAGGGTGACCAGGCAGGCAGGTGAGTGATTAGGAGCCAACAGTTCAGGATTGTGAGAGGGATGTCCAATTGCCAGTTTAAGTCTGATCCTTGGGATGGAGCCTAAACCGGCAATCAGACAACCCACAACAGGTCCCATATTGGAGAGGGTGCAGACAGGCTGAGGGGCCCCCCAATCCCATTCACAAATTTCATGCTCCAGGCCTCCAGTACTGGTAAAGGATTATAATAAACACATAGAATACAGTCTACCACAGAAAAAAATAACCTAAGGAATTATATTGGATTTGAAAAGAAGCCTTGTATAAATGCCAACAAAATTAAATTTTGAGTCCAGCAGGTTTAACTCAGTTGGTTGAATGTTAATGCATGTACCAAGAGGTGCCCAGGTTGATTCTCAAACAGAGCACATGCCCAGCTTTCAGGCCCAATCATAGTGGAACCCTGCAGCAGGCAGCTGATCAATGGTTCTCTCTCATTGGTGTATCTATCTCTCTCTCCCTTCCCCTTACTCTCTCTCTAAGATTAATAAAAACATAATTAAAAAAATAATCTGGGATAATGTGATTAATGGAGGAAAGAAGGCAACAGAGGCTTTCAGATCTTCAGATGCAAATAGAAGTTGGGGAAAAACAAAAAAGACCTATGGAATATAAATATATACATATATTACATGCACATTTATGTATATACTAGAGGCCCGGTACATAAAATTTGTGCATGAGGTAGGGGTGTGTGTGTCCCTCAGGTCAGCCCTAATCAGGGCCCCTCCAGGGATGTCCCCCTGCCCTTTTAGGCCCTACCAGGATCAGGCCTAAACAGACAGTAGGGCAACCCTCTCAGAATTCAGGACTGCTGGCTTTCAACTGCTTGCCTGCCTTCCTGATTGCCCCTAACCACTTCTGCCTACCAGGCTGATTACTCCATAATCAGTCCCCTGCTACCCTTATTGATGCCTAACTGCTCCCTTGCCAGCCTTTTGCCCCTAACTGCCCTTCTTTTCAGGCCTGGGTCCCTCCCAATTGCCATTCCCTGCAGGCCCAGTTGCCCCAGCTTCTCTCCTTTGCCAGCCTGGTCACCCCTAACTGACCTCCCCTGAGGGCTTGATCATCCCCAACTGCCCTCCTTTGCAGACCTGGTCCCTTTCAACTGCCCTTCCCTGATGGCCATCTTGTGTCCACATGGGGGCAGCCATCTTTGTGTTGGAGTGATAGTCAATTTGCATATTATTCTTTTATTAGATAGACTATATATGTCAATTATGTATATTTAAATACAAATGCTTTTCATAGGCTGCTTTTAGATGCATACATATTTAAATATTTGTTTTAGATATCTACAAATATCAATATTTTCCTGTTTTTATATTTAATATATCAGTATATGTTTTGTATTTAACATATAAATAAATATGAATGCATATAAGTGTGTTTTCTGTGTATTTATCAGAATGATGGGACATTTGACCACTGACATGGTCCATTTCCTTAGGCCCACATTTCAGATGACCTACTGAGGATTTCCAAGTAGCTGTCAACAGTTTATACCTGATATTTGGAAATAAAAGTACATTTCCAGCCATAAAAATCACATTTCTCTTTCTAATGGAGCAGACAGGTTAGGCTAACTCATTTGCCAAGTTTTAGAGTTAAGATAGTACTTCCAAGTTCCCCAGGCCTCTCACCCATCAACATCACTGATTCTGGCTTCTGATGCTTATAAGTTGAACAGAGTGATGGGGACCTTGCTTCACATTTTATAAGATTATATTTTAGTTTCTAAGCTTCTTCAAAATGCTGGGTGCACAATTGTGCCACTTTTGTTAACTGCTCTAAACTCATGTCTCCCTAATATCCCACAGTCATTTGGCTCAGGCCATATAACCCCCTCAAAGTTTTGGGACCTCATGCAGGCATTCTCCCCTTCATTTGCTTCTCCAGCAGCCCTAGGAATACCTAACAACATTACACCCAGATTAAACCAGTTCCACCTTCAGGGCTTCAAGCCTCTGCTTAGATGTTACCTCCCACTTTGTTTTTTTCTCATTTACTTAGTTAAAAACTGCAAAGATCATTACAAAATCTTATTACCTTCTCCTGGTCTATTTTTTCTGCATGCACCAAACATTTTCATCACTTATGTACACTATATTCCATGTATTTACTATTTATTTTATTATTGTGTTTCCTTCCAACCGTAATAATATAAAAGCAGGGATTTTTGTGTCTTTTGTGAGCTGCCGTTGTACCCAGACCTGACGTAGTTGACTGACAGCTAGCAGGTGATAAATGACTGCATTTCTCAGCAGTACTAAGACAAATGATTTGGGTACCTACTTAATAAGAACAGTCCAGTTAAAATAGAAGGACAGATGGTGAGTGCTGTTGATCACAATGACTCACAAACCAGGGAATGAATGGAAAGCAGTGGAGAGGATGTGAATCTAGCAGGTTTATCCAGAACACCAAAGTTACTGATTTGTTTGGCCGAAATTGCCCCCCAAATTACCTACTAAAGAAATGCAAGTGACTCTGTCCACCTTTTCTTCCTGTCTTCCCTCCTCCCTGACTTAATAATAATCAGAAACATTTTGAATGTTAGAAATGTACAATTGCTATAGCATGTGAGTGATGCTGCTCTTCTCACAGGTTTCCCTTCCTCACTAGGATTCTGGCACCACTTTTTTTTTTTTTTTATCACTGAAGCTCCCAATTTTAAGCCTCTATCAGGTTTTACATGAATGATTGCAATAAATATTTTACATATAGTTTACTATCTTTCAATAAGAATACATGTTTCAGATATTCTACAAATTAAAATATATTTCCAAAATTGTTATTATGTTAATATTGTTCTATTAATACATTTTCTAACAATTAGCTTTGCTACTTTTATTATTTTAATATGTTTCATGATGGTTTACTACATACAAACTGATTAGACAACTAGCTAGTTCCCTATTAGAAACTATGGAATGAATATTATACCTTTAAAAATATTCAACATAACAAAATCCAGACAATTTTTGGAATAAAAAGAATCAACCTAACATTTATCAGAAATTGGTACAGATTGATATGTCTATAATTGTTGGTTGGAGTATCCTACCTAATAAAGAGGGAATATGCAAATTGACCACCATGCCTTAATAAGATGGTTGTGCCCACAGTGGAGGCAGGGATTCCATAACAAAAGATAGCTGCACCCTCAGTGAAGACCGAGTTCCTGTAAGGAGCTTTAACAAACAATCAGCAGGGATCTGAGTCTGCTTGGTGCTGGGCTGGAGCAGGGGACCTGAAGCTGCACCCCCCGCCTGGTGGGGCTTGACTGGGAACCTCACGCCATGTCCCCTGTCCCAGTCCGAGGCTAGGTGACCTGAGGCTGTCCCCCCAACCCAGCATGGCTTGACAGGGGTGGGGCCGCCTGGGTCTAGGTCTCTTGTGATTTCAAGGTGCACATGGGTGGGCGGGGACTTGACTCTGGGTTCTGTGACATGCCCCAGACTCTGATGGGAAGAAGATTTTCATATACATTTTTCTAATTTTCTTTCATCTCTGAGACTTCTATTATAGAGAAGGGGAAAATAGCAATATTAAAATATTTCCTCTAAAATCTTCCCCGTGCTATTTCAGGATTGCAATGGACCAGTAACTTCTGTGTGCCTCATATCTCATATATTTTCATATGGCGGTTTATATTGCAGTTATTTGTTCTCTATCCCACAATTCCATGTTGGGTCTGTGAAAAATAAAAAATTAAATATTTCCTCTAATTAACTTTCTTTATTGTGCACAAATTTTGTGTACCAGATCACTAGCATTTCATTAATACAATGACAAAATAAGAGTAATCTAAGCAGGCATATTTGTGTGAAAAATATTAAATTTAAAGTTATCAAGATTGCATTAAATTTTTTTTTGAAAATTTCCATTAATCAAAAAAAAAAGAAGGGATAGTAGGATAATATCATGTAAGGGAAAGAAAATATCCAGTAAGTAAATATATCTAGAAAATTTTCAGTTTAGAAAATTAATTTTCATTGTAATACTAACAGCAAGACACCCATAAAAATCACACATGGTGTCAAAATAAGCCAAAGGAAAATCGGGTGGGCAAAAATAAAAAGGACCCTAAGTCAATTTTATAGAAAAGATTCCTTTATTAACTTTTGGTAGAGAATATGTTTATATACTTTCAAAAAATAACTCCAGGACCAAGCGGACTCCTGCAACAGAGTGGAACTGATGAGTCTGCTCCAACCACAAAGACAAGAGGAGAAACAGTCCAGAGATGGAAGACATTGATGACGCCTTGCCATGCTAGCAGTCAGCAGCAGTGCATTGCTACAGGATGCCTAGGACCAAACCAGAGAGGGTTGTACCTGCTTTTCCACTATCCAGGTACACATAAAGAACTGTTTGACATTGAAACTGGGACTCATAACCATTGGACATTGAAATTGGGATTAAAACATTTTTTGTTCTTATAGGTTTATTTTTAGCTTTCAGAGGCAAGATGTTTTTAAAGAAAAGAACCAGGGAGAAAAAACAAAACAGCTGAAACTGGTGTGGCTCAGGGGATAGAGCATCGGCCTGGGGACTGAAAGGTCCCAGGTTTGATTCTGGTCAAGGGTGTCCCGACCCACGGGTGAAGTCAACGAGGACCCTAGAGGGGGAGTGGGGATGAAAGGGACAAGAGACACAAAGAATGGAGACAAGACAAAGTTCTGATCAAGTCTCATTTATTCAACAATAGATCGGGGTATTTATGGGGAGGAATAAGGAAGTTAGCAAAAATTCCTAGCCCAACGGCAAAACGCCTAGCTTTCAGGAGATAGGGAAAGAGATAGGGTTTGGGGTAACAGAAACCTAGCCCGAGGTTAGTGCTAATGTAGCTGGTGTTTACTACAAGATGGCTATCAAGCACAACAAGTTTCCCACACAAGGTCATGTACCTTGGTTGCGGGCATATCCCCAGTTGGGGGCATGCAAGAGGCAGCTGATTGATGTCTCTCTCTCACCGATGTTTCTAACTCTTTATCTCCCTTCATCTCTGTAAAAAATCAATAAAATATATTTAAAACAAAAAACAAAAAACAAAACAAAACATAATAGATACAGAGGTAAAGAAGCAATGAACAGACTGTCATACTACAGGGGAAGGGGCCAGGGAAGTTGAGGGGGGAAGGGCTGTAAGAGATCAACTGCAGGACTTGTATGCATGTATATAAGCATAACCGATGGATACAAGACACTGGTGGGGGGAGGGCAGGTAAGGAGATGTACTGGGGGGTAGAGAAGGCCAATGGGAGGTCAAGAGGGAAAAAAAAGAAAGGAGAAATATATACTACTATTTGTAATACTTTAAACAAACAAACAAACAAACAAACAAATAAATAAATAGGATAAAAATTAGGCAAGTAGATAAATGTAGGTATGTTTAATTATCCTATCTAATAAAAGAGTAATATGCAAATTGACCATCACTCCAAAACACAAGATGGCCACCAACATATAGTCAAAGATGGCTTCCCCCATGTGGATACAAGATGACCACCACAAATGGTCTGCTGGGGAGGGCAGTTGTGGGTAGTTAGGGATGATCAGACCAGCAGAGGAGTGCAGATGGGGGAGAACAGGACAGAAAGGAAGGAAGCTGGGGGAGACCCATGCCTGCAGGGGAGGACAGTCGGGAGAAAACAGACCTGCAGGGGAGGGCAGTTGTGGGTGATTAGGACAGCAGAGAGGGCAGTTAGGAGTGTCCGGGTCAGCAGAAGAGGGCAGTTGGGGGTGAGCAGTCCAGTAGAGGAGTGCAGTTGTGGGGGACTAGGCCCACAGGGGAGGACAGTTGGGTGGGGGGGTACCAGGCCTGTTGCTGGGGACAAGGACAACAGGAAGGACAGTTGGGAGGACCAGTCATCTGTGAGGGCAGGAAGGTGTGACCGGGATGGCAGAGGAAGACAGTTAGGGATGATCAGGCCTACAGGGGAGGGCAGTTAGGGGCAATTGGGCCAGCTAGGAGCAGTTAGGCATCAATCAGCCTGGCAGGGGAGTAATTAGGGGGTGATCAGCCTGGCAGGGACATGATTAAGGTGTGATCAACCTGGCAGGCAGAAGCAGTTAGGAGCTATCAGGCAGAGGTAGGCAAGCAGTTGGGAGCTAGCAGTGCTGGATTGTGAGAGGGATGTCCAACCACTGTGATCAGGCCTAAACGGGCAGTCAGACATCCCTCAAGGTTTCCAGGATTGGAGAGGGTGCAGGATGGACTGAGGGACACCCTCCCCCTACCCCCAGCCATGATTTTATGCACCAGACCTCTAGTCCCAAAATAATATACAATGCAAAATATGTCAGGATGATAAGAAAAAATAAATGCAAATTCTAATATGCATTTGTAATATTGTTCAAAATTTTGTCAGGTCAATAAAGGCAATTAAAAACAGAAGATTTTCTTTATGGTATCAGGAAATAAATAAAATTGAAATAGAATGTTGTTTGCTGTTTGCTAGAGTAAAAATGATACATGTAGTCTAGCTTTCTTTTGCCCACAAGATTGACCTTGTTATATATATTTTTCCAGTAAATTATTTCAGACTTGCTCTAACATTTAGCTAAAAATCTCCATTACTATGTTTTAGAGTAAATGTTTACTACTTCTCAATTATAGCTCCAAGTACTTTACATGATTAAGTAATTTAATTCCCATAAGATATCTGCTCAATTTTATTATCATTTTATTAAAAATAAGCTATCATACAATTCTATTGCTAACAGGCAGAAGAGTGGTGATTCAAACACTGAAAATTTGCCTTGCTTCTCAAGGATTGTGAAAATGATCTTGATAATAGGATAATATTTTAACAAACATTGGAGTTCTATGTTTACATAAGAATAATTAGTAACCCAAGCAATATTTAAATATATACTATATAAATGCCATTATATTGACTGAATATTTATATTAAAACTTAATGTAACTAAAATCATGTATGGATTATAAGACAAATTATTTTTATTACATATATTTTTATCTATTTTTGCTTTAATCTCTAATGTACAAAAGCTATCATTGGAAAATAACTTCTTTATTAAAGGCAGAACAAATTAATTGAAGTTTTTTGCACTTTTTTTGGCTTGTATATTTATATATTTAATCTTTTAAAAATATTTCATAAATCACAGGTTTACTTTGGAACTATGACTGGCATCTCATATATAAACTAGTAAATGTGGTAATGATTATTATGAATAAAAATTATCAAAGTTCTGAAATCTTTATTTTTTTGTCTATAATATGGAAAAATGTATTTGAAAAAGTAGAAAATTGAACTGAAATACCAAATAATTTTTGTTTGTTTTGCAAAGAATCTGGTGATTAAAAATAATTATTGGAAAAAAATACTTGTTATTTAACATACTGGGAGAAGAAAGAAGGCATTTCAAAATAAAACTGAAATGTTATTTACAGAGCTTTCATTTAGACTGAATAACGTAATGCCTTTTACCTGGGAATATATTTTAATTGGAGGGATGGGAGAGAGCTAGTGAATTTCCTACTGCCATTTGCCCTGGTTCCCTCACTTGCTGTGTCCAGTGTCCTATTGGATTTTGTTATAGTTTATGATTGCTTTCTGAAGAATGAATCTCATGGCTCCCAGTTCTCTCCTTCTCCAGTTTTTGCATTATTCACACTTTTATTTATTTGCTTATCATTGTTTTTTTAAATTCTTTATAGTTTAAAGTATTACATATAGTATTACATATGTCTCCTTCCCCATTCCCCCCTTGACCTCTCTCTGGCAACCCCCATCTCCCAGCACATGCCTTCACAACCCCAGTGGCTGTGTCCATTGGTTAGGCTTATATGTATGCATACAAGTCCTTTGTTTGACCTCTTCCTCCCCACCACCCCCTACCTTCCCTCTGAAGTTTAATGGTGTGTTCAATGCTTCCCTGTATCTGGTTCTATTTTTGTTAATCAGTTTATGTTGTTCA
The DNA here is from genome assembly GCA_004026805.1 of Lasiurus borealis. Lineage (NCBI taxonomy): Eukaryota > Metazoa > Chordata > Mammalia > Chiroptera > Vespertilionidae > Lasiurus > Lasiurus borealis. Next base: position 11,460 of record PVJN01007755.1, read on the forward strand.
TTATACTTCATAAATGAGTGAGATCATGTGATATTTTTCTTTCTCTGACTGGGTTATTTCATTTAGCTTAATGCTCTCCATGTCCATCTAAGCTGCTGTGAATGGTAAGAGTTCTCTTTATTTTTACAGCAGCAAGTATCCCATTTTGTAGAGGTACCACAGTTTTCTAATCCACTCATCTGCTGATGGGCACTTAGGATGTTTCCAAATCTTAGCTATTGTAAATTGTGCTGCTGTGAACCTAAGTGTGTATATGTCCTTTCTGATGGGTGTTTCTGGTTTCTTGGGATATATTCCTAGATGTGTGATCACTGGGTCAAAGAGGAGTTCCATTTGTAATTTTTTGAGGAAACTCAATACTGTTTTCCACACTGGATGCACCAGTCTGCATTCCTACTAGCACTGTTGGAGGGTTCCTTTTTTCTCCACATCTTCTCCAGCACTTGTCATGTGTTGATTTGTTGAAGATGGCCATTCTGACAGGAGTGAGATACTATCTCATTGTCATTTTGATTTGCATCTTTTGGATGATCAGTGACTTTGATCATGTTTTCTTATGTCTCTTGGCCTTCTGAATGTCCACTTTTAAAAAATGTCTATTTAAGTCCTTTGCCATTTTTTTAAATTAAATATGATCCTATCCACATAAAAAAGGTTTCAAAAATTCTCTATTTTCAAGTATTAATAGGGAAAAGACTGGGAATTCCTTCCTCATGCAGATTCCTGGATATGAGGATTCAATATTTGAGCTCAGAGTGATCTGGTTGAAGGACTAGGTCATGATGGGATAAGGATGGAACGTGATGGAAGAGAAATAATTTTAATATCACCATGGCTTCCTATGATCTGAAGAGTTTCCGCACTGAAGTATTTTATTATAAATAATAAAGTTAAATGACCCAAATAATATTTTAATGTACTGATCCTGTATCATGAGCTTCACATTCACTCAAAGACATTATTTCACAAGGAGGCATTCGGTTTTATATGCACTGATTGTAACTTCAAATACTTTGTTAACGAATAGCTAAATCACCAATTACTATGGTAGTTTTATTGCATAAACAATTTCTGCATTTTAAAAAATTATTTAATTTTTAAAATTAGAGGACATTTTAAATAACCTGTCCTCTATCTAATATGCATTTTAGCAGGATGTTAATAATATTAGTAGCATCTCTAGTTATTAAATATTTACTAGATTTTAGCTTAGAGTCATTTCATTCCCAGATGAGATTACTATGCAGCAAAACTATCCTCCTTATTTTTATTTATTTATTTATTTGTCTGTTTGTTTGTTTATTTGTTTATTTATTTATTTATTTATTTATTTATTTATTTTGTAATGTATTTCATTGATTGTTTTACAGAGAGGAAGGGAGAGGGATAGAGAGTTAGAAACATCGATGAGAGAGAAACATCAATCAGCTGCCTCCTGCACACCTCCTACTGGGGATGTGCCCACAACCAAGGTACATGCCCTTGACAGGAATCAAACCTGGGACCTTTCAGTCCATAAGCCATTGCTCTATCCACTGAGCCAAACCGGCTTCAGCTATCCTTCTTATTTTTAAGATTAATAAAAAAAGAAATTGTAAGAAAAAAATAACATGTAGATAAAGTAGCATGGAGAATCTGACCTTGATAACCTCACAGTCTGACAGTGAGCTCTAAGTGCCTTAATCAGCTTTTATACATCCTCCAATTATATGTACAATTTAGAAGTTACAGAACATTTGATCAAAGACTTTAATGACATGCTCTTATTCCACCCTTCATTTTTCTGTCCTGTTCCTTTCTCCAGGGCCACACTGGATGCTCTGAGGCTCTGTGTCTACTAGCGGGCCAATTGGACTCCCTCGTGGACTCAACATTTCTCCCCAAACATATTCAGGCCACAGAGCAAGAAATAAAATGAGAACAAAACATAGTCCATATCTTGGCTCTTTTCCCTTCATACACATCAAAAAGTTATCCTTTCCCATAGTCATGAAAGAGGTTACTTCAACTTAGTTTCAAAATGTTTTCTTTCCTTTTGAAAGCAACTACTAATATTTTCCAGTTCTTTGGGAAAACACAGGAGATGAAAACTGTAATCTTTTCTTTCTTTGAGAATAGCACTTTGGGGGAGGGGAGAGCATTTTCCACTGACACGCGTACAAATTATGATTGTTCCTTTTTATGTCAGTCCTCAGAAGAAACCCTGAAAATGGTAGCTTTACAGATTTAGAAAATAATGAATAAGGCCTCCAAAAGAAGAGTCCCCTGGCTGATGTTAGCTTGTTTCAATGATGACATTTGATAGCAGTTTTGTTCAGCATAAGATTCCTCTGGCAACTGTTTTATTAGAAAATTGGAAATAGTGAAAAAGCACTGAAATATACATTTTGTTTTAATAGGACTGGTGATTCTGTCCTTGCTTCCATTCTGTTGTCTAAATGCGGAAAAATCATTTAATGGGATAGTCTATTAATTTAAAATTAATTGTTAAAAGCAGAGCTATATTTTTTAAGAGATGAAGAGATTCAGGAAGGGACTTGGCTTCCATAAATTTAGTCTAATATATATGACCTTCTTTAGGATTTCAGATCTCATAATAAAGGTGGTAGAGTATCATGTGATCCAACCTTCCAAGTGTGATTCGTAGTATATATATATATATATATATATATATATATATATATATATATTATTTTAATATGTTTTTTATTTATTTCAGAGAGAGAAAGGAAGAGGGATTGAACCCATAACCTCTGCATGTGCCCTGACCTGGAATTGACTTGGTGACCCTTTGGTGTGTGGGACAGTGTTCAACCAACTGAGACACACTGGCCAGGCCATATTTCTTTTTTTTCAATGACTAGATGTGTGTGAAAAAAAAACAAAACGATTTTTCCTTTTAACACTGGACCACAGTGATGAATTAGTTGTTATGTGAAAAAGCACTAGATGAAAATGATTAATGAGCAATAGAAGCTAAGTCAAATTTTAATGCTAAAATTAAGTGTATATTTAATAAGACTGCAAAACATAATATAATAGAATATTTGTTAATTACAGTTTATTTCAATTACTGGCTGTTTTTTCTTCAGTGTATTTGTACAATAAGTTTATTGATGCCCAAGGAAGACAGAATTCTGATGGCAAATAGAAGACTCCCCAATATGAGCATATAGTCCTGACTGTAACACTTGAGTTATATGCTGATGAGATTCATTTGTGTTTGTTTAAAACCTGATTATGCCAGCTGACTTTGTCCTTGATATTATTAAATAGAATTAAATAATTTATAAGCTGATAGAGGCTCAGGGCGCACAATAGTGTGGCCCCACCCACCTTGACATACTAACTAACCTCTCCACCCACAGTTTGAGCATGCCTGGCCTCACCCCCAACCATTCTGGCGGCTTCAAGCTGGTCTCACCTCCTCCAGGTGCCTCCCCTCTTCCCCCATTTCTGGAGCAATGTGGCGGCTCTGTGGCCCACATGGTGCCAGAAGAGAGCATGCAAGCTTTACATTTGCTGCAGAGTTTTGAGTGCTGCTTCCTAGTAGTGCATGTGGGCAGGGGATGGGGACGGAGGTACTCTGATTGCAAGCAGTGGGTGGTGAAGGACTAGTGAGGAGGGCGCTATGGGCTCTCACCCCCGCCCTCCCACCATGGGATGATCCTGACTCCACCAGGCACCTCTCCACTTCCATCCCATCTCTGCAGCAGCACAGTGACTCTGCCCCGCTGTGCACATGCACATAACCTTCTGCTGATAGGTCCTTACCATGTGAGGGCATCACAACCATTAGCATATTAGCTCTATTATATAGGATTAATTATGAATGCAAGAAGAGATCAATTTTGATGAAAATTAAATAGAATCTATTAGAAAAATCAGTTAATGTGAATTTCTCAAAAAGATGCTTTTCTGAAGTTAAATACTGAAATCAAGACGTTAGCAAAAATTTTGGTGAAACTATAGGATGAGGTAACAACTGGGAACAACTACAGGGACCGGTGCTGGGCAGAAAAACCTGAACTGTCATTGCTATAGGTAACTGCAGTCTCTCTGTAGACGGCTGCTGTGGACCCAGTCACAGGGAGCTCCCACAAGAGTTTGAGATTTACCTTCAAGACCTTGATCAGATTCCAGTTTATATCAGAGAAATATTTCTTGGGGATCCTGGCAGGGGGAGAAGAAAAGAACAATGTTGGGGATCACGGGAGACTTGATTGGAAAGTTTGTAAGGAGGACATTGTGATAAAAGGGAAGTGTGTGGAAGACCGCCAGGCCGGTTTATCAAAATTCTGACTTAGGGGAGATTTAGGGGAGTATTGAAGGCAGTGCCCCTAATTATTCCTTGACCTTTCCAAACAAGTCTGTGCATGTGCAGAAGCCCAGGGGTTTACTGGAATCCTTATGCTTAATCCTTACATGCCTTTGTCTAGAGGACAATGTAAACACCTGACCTCCCAAGATTACTCACCCTACTGATTGTATCTAAAGATAAAAATTCCAATAAAAGCCCAATGAGGCAGGCAATCATGGCTGCCTGGATTCTTCAGCTGGGTCATCCCATAGCCTCTCTTTCACAGTCAAACTGTTTTGGAGTAATCCATTCATCCATTGCTCAGAGTCTCCTGGCAAAAAAAAGCACTTTGAACTAAACTGGAGACTTCTATTCTTTTTTTTTAAATATATTTTATTGATTTTTTACAGAGAGGAAGGGAGAGGAATAGAAAGTCAGAAACATCAATGAGAGAGAGACATCGATCAGCCGCCTCCTGCACGCCCCACACTGGAGATGTGCCTGCAAGCAAGGTACATGCCCCCGACTGGAATCGAACCTGGCGGACACTCTATCCACTGAGCCAAACCGGTCTCGGTGAGACTTCTATTCTTAACAATGCCTTAACCTCGGAAAACTAGCCAACCAGAGTCTAACCTGCAAAGGTGCTATTAGATCTAATCTAGAGAATAAAAATACCATCTCCAGCTGACTCTAGTTATCCTGTCCCACCTGAATGGGGCAGTGAGGGGGAAGGGTGCGGCGGGGGCTGGGGGGGGGGGTGGAGGGGGACCTGAGAAACTCTTCTGAGGCTCACAGTCCAGAGGCATAGGCCTACTAATGGCTAATCATAGGACTATAGGATGCTTCCACTCACTCCACCACTAAAGGCCCATTTACCCAGTTCTTTTACCCAGTCAATTGCATCCAGCTATCAATAAAAATTGCAGGTTATACAAAAAGGCAAAAACAGTTTGAAGAGACAAAGCAAGAATCAGAACCAGACATGACAGGAGTATTGGAATTACCAGAGAATTTAAAATAACTATGATTAACATGAAAATGACTATTTGATACAGTAGCCAGCATGCAAAATTAGGTGGATATTGTAAGAAGAGAAATCGGTATTCCAATGAATGCTTGAGATAAAAAAACAACAACAACACTATAACAGCAATTATGTCTTTGATGAGCTTATTAGTAGCGGGGCATGCCTGAGCTGAGAATCTCTGAGCTGGAGGATATATCATAAAATCCCCAAAAACTGAAGAGCAAAGAGAACAAAGACTAAAAAGTAATCAGAATACCCAAGGACTATAGAATAATAATAAAAGATGTACCATAGGCATAATGGGAAACCAAAAAGAGAAAAGAGAAAAAGGAGCACAAGTAATATTTGAAGCAATAATAAACTGAGAATTTCTCCAAATTAAAGTCAGACACCAAAGCACATACCCAGGAAGCTCAGTGAACACCAAGTAGGATAAATGCCAAACTATACTTAGGGTTATCATTTCAAATTACAGAAACTCAAACAGAGAAAATAATCTTGACAGAAGTCAGAGGGATGAAACACGTTCCTTCCAAAGGACCAAGATAAGAATTACTTCCAAACTTAACTCAGAAACTATGAAAATGCATCCTTCTGATGAGTGATGTTGATAATGGGGGAGGCTGTGCATGTGTGGGGACCAAGAACATAAGGGAAATCTGTCTCTTCCTCTAAATTTTGTTGTAAACTTTATATTGCTCTAAAACTGTTTTTAAACAAATAAAGTGATGCACCTTGAACCTGTTTATCTTGTTTTGATTTATTTTAATTTTTAAACATTATTGGGATACAGATCATATACAATAAACTATATATTGAATGCCTATGATTAGATAAGTTGCCACATACACACATTTACAAGTAAATGGAAATCTCTGTCGTTGTTAATGGGTCTTCATGTGCCTGTATGTAGAACCTCACTCTCCTCTCTCTACATACCTGTCTCAATAAAAAAAAAATCTATAGCAATAAATTATTTTCTATCTTAAAAGTTTTAATTAAATGGAATCATACAGCTTTCATTCCTTTTGTCTTCCTTCTTTCATGCAATATCATTTCTTCAAGGTTAATTGATGTTGGGTGCAACAATAACTCATTCATTTTTAATTATAAGCAGTACCCTCTTATTCAGATATGCCACAATCTATTTACTCACTTATTTGGTGGTTATTTAGGCTGCTTCTGGCTTGATTTTTACAAATAAAGTTACACTGACCACAGAGCACAGATCTTTGTATAGCATGTGCTTGCCTGGGTACATAGGTAAGAGGGTTGAATCATGGTAAGTGTGTGTTTAAATTTTTAAGAAACTGCCAAACTTTTTCAAAGTGGTCCTCTTTATTTCCCATTCTCACTAGCATTGTATGAATGTCAGCGCCGCCATATCCATGCTGACATCTGGCCTGGTCTGTCTTATTAATTTTGGTTATTAGAATGCAGACAGACTGCTAACTCATTGTTTTCATCCTCACTCCATTAATGATAATGGCATTGAGAAATGTTTAACATATAGTGGTACCTCGAGATACGAGTTTAATTCGTTCCGTAACCTTGCTCGTATATCAAGTTGCTTGTATCTCAAAGCAAATTTCCCCACTGAAATCAATTGAAATGCCGTTAATCCATTCCAGCTCCCAAAATGCCACCCCAGTTGCTCTTGTTACGTGTTTTTGAATAAGAAAAATGTATTTATAAATGACAAATATTGTATAAAAACATAATAAAAGAGAATGTAAAGGAATAGGCTGGTTTTATAAAGTGTATTTACCTACTCGTTACACTCTTAATGCTACACTTTATCCCTAAACTGAATGTAACTTAACTAATCTTCACTGAACTTAATTGCTACTGGTCTTTGCATTTTAGCCCATTTGAAAAAAAAAAAAAAACACACACACACACACAAAAAAAAAAAACTTGTCCAACGAGGTTTGCCTCTTCCTCCCTTTCAGAATGTTTCTGAAATGGGTGAGGCAAGTTTCATTGAACAGCTCCGATGAACCACCAGTAGCAACTTTTCCGGGGTGTTTCTTTTCCACGAAGTGTGACACCCTCTCCCACATTCCTAAGATCTCCTTTATCTCACTTGTAGAGATCTCCTCCACCTCTGGCTCCTCCTCGAAACCAATTTCTTGGAGAACCTCCCCATGTTGCTGAGACTGCAACTCTTGTAACTCCTCCGTGGTGAGTTCCAGAGAGTGCTCCTTGACGAGCTCATTCACGTCCCTCTCATCTACCTCCAGGCCCATGGATTTTCCCAGAGACACTATCTCCTCCTCCCCTGGCACCTCGGGTTCAAATCCTTCGAAGGTCCTTTGGGCTATGGCCTCAGGCCACAGCATCTTCCATGCAGAGGTCAAAGTCCTCATTGTAATACCCAGCCAGGCCTGATCAATAATTCTGAGGCATATCACGACGTTAAAGTGATTATTCCAGAACTCTTGAAGGGTGAGGTTTGTGTTCTCCATCACCTCAAAGCAGCGCTGGAACAGGTGCTTGATGTACAGCTTTTTAAATTAGAAATCACCTCCTGATCCATGGGCTGCAGGATAGGAGTGGTCCTGGGAGGTAGGTAGACAACCTTTATAAACTTGAACTCTTTGAGGAGTTCATCTTCGAGGTTCGGTGGGTGAGCAGGAGCATTGTAGAACATGAGGAGGGCTTGCATGGTTAGGTTGTTTTCCTGTAGATATTTCTTAACAGAAGGGCCAAAATCCAGATTTACCCACTTCACAAAGAACTGCCAGGTGACCCAGGCCTTCGGGTTTGCCCTCCACATAACTTGCAGTTTATCTTTTAAAATCTTATGTGACTTAAAGACTCTGGGGTTTTCCAAATGGTATATGAGCAGAGGCTTGATCTTGCAGTCGCCACTCACATTGGCGCACAGTACGAGAGTTAGCCTATCCTTCATGGGTTTGTGGCCTGGAATCGCCTTCTCCTCTGCCATTATATAAGTCCTATTCGGCATCTTCTTCCAGAAAAGCCCTGTCTCGTCACAGTTGAAGACTTGCTGGGGGATATATCCTTTGGCTTCTATCAGTTCGGAAAAAAGTTTTGAGGTGATCCTCAGCTGGCTTCACATCCGAACTTGCTGCCTCACCATGCCTGACAATGGAGTGAATACCGGACCTTTTCCTGAAGTTATCAAACCAGCCTCTACTGGCTTTAAATGAGTCTTTCGATGCTTTGTCCGTAGAAGTGCTCGGGGTCTGCTCCAGCAAATCACCATAAATCACTCTCGCCTTCTCGCATATGATGCCCTGTGCTAATGTCTCCTTTAAGCTGCTTCTCTGTCACCCACACAATCAGTAGATTCTCCATCTTTTCATGGTGAGAGCTATGGAGCTTAGAAATTATTGTAACGCCCTTAGCTGGTGTCATATCCTTTATCGATCTTTCTGTTGAAGCACAGTGCATATCGTTGAAATACTACACCCTTATTGCCTCACCAAGTCAGCCACTCTCACACCTTCTCATATTTTTCTATGATTTCACGCTTTAATTCAATAGACACCATCCTCTTCTGAGCACTGACCTTTCCACTCGCTTTCTTCGGACCCATGGTTATAAAAAGAAATGTGATAAGGTATGTAAATGCACAAAAGATGCTTCGACAACGAAGTAAACAAGCACACTGACTGAGGCGTGGGAAACTATGAGACGCTCGAGTCGAGGTAAACTGGTGGGTTGTGTGCAGCTGGCTGATCCGCATGATTACTCGTATCTCAAATGTTGTTTGTATTTCAAAGCAAAAAATCGCTCGCTCGACGGCTAGTATCTCAAAAATCTCGTTTGTTAGGGCACTTGTATCTCGAGGTATCACTGTACTCATTTTCCATCCTTATGTATTTTATAAAGTATCTATTCAAACTTCTTGCATATTCTTTTAATTATGTTGTTTGTTTTATTCTTATTAACTTTTATAAGCCATGGATAAGTTTTTTAAATCATATATATGGTTTGCAAATATTTCTTCTCATTTCTGGAAGGTTTTTTTTTTCATTTTCTTAATAGTATTTTTTGCAGTGCACAGATTTTTAGTTTTTTAGTCCAATTTCCCATATCTTTTCCATTAAAAATCAGACTTTGAGTGTCTTACTTAAAACTATTTGCATAACCCAAGGTCTTAGGTTTTCTTTTTTTAAATATTGCTGTTTTTGGTTTTGCATTTAGGATTATGATTCTCTTTGGGTTAATTCCAATAGGTATGATATATAGATTAGTCTCATTTGTTAATGCATGCAAAACTCTAGTTTTTGGCAACACTTATTGCTTGAAGACAATGAGACCATCTCTTTCCTGAAAGAGGCATCGGGACAGACACGGTGGTAGCCAAAAAGTGTAAATATCTTTGTGTTGCATGATGAAGCCCACTGGAGAGCACCCAGGTGAAAGAGGTCAACAGAAATACTGCCAGTCAACGTCAGTCAGCCTGTCATCTCCCACCCTGGGACTGTTATTAATGGCCTCAGGGATGCAGAAATCATATCAGCAGTTATGGGACGTAGGGATGGGATAGCACTTTGTGTTCCCACTTACCAAGATGGATTAGTTACTGCTACTGGTGAATGTCCATATTGCCAATAATTTAACCCAATACTAATCCCCACATGACACATTCCATAGGGAAGCCAAATTGCTACCTGGTGCAAGGATTTCATAACATTAGGCCTCTTCACCCTATTCCAGGTAAGAACTTGCATTTTCTGCCTTCAGGACCTTAGCCAACTTTTCTATGAGGGTTTACAGAATGTTTGATCTGCTGAAGTAGAATTCTGCACACCATTATCCCCATTTATAGCACAACAAGGGTAGTAGTTCTTTTGCATAACACACCACAGAGAAATTGCAGCTTGTTACAGGAAAAAGGTAACTTATAAAGCTGGAACTGAGGCATCAGCTTAGAGATAAATGCCTGCCATGAAGGATGCCTCCATCAGGATGTGGTAATCCAGTGATCTTTACAAGGTCTGTCATCCATTGCTCCATGAGAACAATTGTCAAATTTAACAAGCCAGGCTTTCCAGTTGCCCAATGCAGAGATAGTCATGTAACCTGGTGCACTGAGACTGTTCAAAGATTTATTTTTGTGTGATATTAATGGAAGTGCTTACTTTAGTCTGTTCTTCAAATTATTCACCTGTGGGCAGACTCAAAATGTGACATTGCACAAAATCATATCTCCTTAGTTAAATGGAGAGGACTAAAAAGGGGTAATGTCTAATCCTTTGTACACGACTATTTGGTTAGTTGTTTTATGTTATGAACAAGCTAGAGGCCAAAGCACGAAATTCTGCATGGGTAGGGTACCTTGGCCTGGCTGAGGATCCCCCTGAGGGCTGGGTCCTTCCTTTCTGCTGCCAGCCATGGCCTTCCCCCAGCTTCCAGCTGCTGGCTGGGGCCTTCCTTCATTCTGTGCTGTCCCCTGGTGGTCAGTGCATGCCATAGCGAGAAGTCAAACTCCTGGTTGGTTGAACTCATGAGGGGGCAATTAGCCTTTTATTATATATGATAAATTTCAGTGGGTTTAATGTATATTGGTCATGGTTTTCTTTTCTACCACTGCTTGAAAACATTTGATAAAAATAACCTAGCGAGAATTATTTGTCTTATTGATTTTTAAATGACCTTTGATTTTGGACAAGTTCTGACAATAGGCCAATTAATGTCAATATTACTTAGGTTCTCAATTAATGATGCTTTTGGAAATTAAGCTTTTACTACCATCAAGAACCACTGAAAACAAATCTATTCTCTTGCCTATACCGATAGAGATAGCAATAGATAAAATATATTTTAAAGCGTCTTCTATATGGTTTCAAATTTAGATGAGTTGGATACATTTCCTTTGAGAAAAACATAAAAGTCAGGTAAATATACTCCTTCAAACTAATACCATAAAATTACTACATTAAAGTTAGGATTGCAGCAAAAAAAATGTGTTACTATCAGTATTTCTTAAAAAATGCCAAAGATAAAAAATAAAACTATTTGATATGACATACATGATTCAGAAATTGACTGACCGATATGGTTTAATAGCCTTCAGTTAATTAGTGTTTTCATTTATATCACGATGTCTCTTCCAGCTACTTCCCTTGGCCAACCAAGTCAGAGGCTGCATGGCTAGAACAATCCAGAGCCTTATTGCTGTGCAGGCCCAGGCTGTGATACTACAGCTGACATCTGCTATGATATGTTTCCAGGCCTAAATCCATTCTCCCTCCTATACCTTAGAACTCTGGGGACTCAATAAAGTGTTTGTACAGGCACTGTTGCAGCTCAGACAGCTCCTGAGCAGACCCTCACCCTGCTGTCCCTGGAATCCTGTGGCCACCGCTTGTTGAGATGGGTAGTTTTTCAATCATGGAAAGAAAAATAGTCATACTCCTGAAAATGTTGTCACTCACCAATTAACTACATGATTTTCCAAAAAAATAATAATCTGTACTTATTAGCAATATAAAGTATCAAGAACTTATGTTCTTATCAGAAATGCATTCAATTGTTAACTCTAAAGATGATGTTTTATAACAAATCATTCAAAATAGAATAATGCTCTGATTTTTATATCTTATAGTCAAAATATCCTAAGTCATGAAGAATTTCATGATAAAAATTTATCTACAAATAATCATGTTTCCTTGCACTTTGCCTACTATTCAAAATAAAATAAATGAGGATTCACTTTAAGAAACAGTTGACCCAAAAGATGTTAAATATTCCCCTGCAGAAGTGAAATGTCTATCCCAGGCATCACCTTTGCTCCTATGTAAGTCAACTTGATTCTCCTGGAGAAGCATTAATTAAAGTATTGTTGCCAATTAGTTCAAACAATGAATAACACAAACATTGTATCTTTTAACCAAAAATTTCCAGTGACCTGGATTGTACTGTTCTTAGAAATTGCAACTATAATTTTAAAGGAAGTTTTCATTTTTATTTAAAAATTTAAAATAACTACTCTGAAAATGATGTATTGTAAACAACAACAACAACAACAACTGAACTTTGCACATACACACACAAGTTTAATTACCCTTTGGCTCCGAATGTCAGTGAATATGCCTTGATACATTGTAAGGATAATATAATGGCTTTAATTTGCATTGGTTTGCTGCTGGCATCTTGAGCTCCAAACATGGTATCAGTTAGTCAGGACTCTCTGTAATTTACTAGTATAATGAATTATTGGCACATGTGTGCATTAGGTCAAATGTTAGAGTTTTTCTATGAAAATGATATAGAAGTGAGTATGCCTATCAGTAAAAGACCTGAAGGAGTGTTATGCAAATTATGAACCCCACAATAATAAACAAATGCATATACACTATTAGCATTTCCCTTGCTCTTGTCAAGTGATTATTAACATAAAATAATGCATAAAAATTAGCAATTCATTGCCACTCTTGTGCTAGGTGAGCTTTGTCATTGGTAAAACTGTCTATTATCAGTCACATTTTTAAATAGTTGTATAATTTTTTAAGCAAATTGAAAACCAAAGACATAGGGCTATAATAAGATTTTTATATTCAAAAAACATATTTGACTCCTTATCTTTTTCTCTTATTAGCTATTTGGTTCTGAAGAGCCTGTTAATCTCTTTAAATCAGTTTCTTTGCCTGTGAAATAATGGGAATAGTAGCTGGTTCTTCCCTTTGAAAAGTCTGTGTTTAACATTCCCTGTGGGTCACTTCATTAGCTACCAAATATTATGGACAAATGAAAGACATTTCCCCTGTGCCTATATAGATTAAAATCCTGGCATTTTGGTCATTAATACAAGAGTGGGCAAAGTGGGGTTAGAGTTATAATACAAATAAATAATATAATAATTAATAAATAACAATGCAAGAATAAATGGTAAACATACACAAAATGGTATTTGCCTCAAGCCAATGTTACTGCATATAAGACAAGATCTTTAAAGAGGTGTAACTTATTCTAAGCTTGAGTGTTATATTTCCAATTTCTGCTGTACCTCTCTAAGAAGTCCTGCTTTCTAAGTAATTTCAAATAAACATACAAAAAATCAAGTATTTATTTTGGGAAGTATATGTATTTTGTAGGAAAGGGAAGATATAAACTACAGTGAAGGCTGCTTTTCTGACCATAAAAGCAAACTTCTGTTTGTTCAGTTTTTGAAGAAATAGAATATTGGGATAGAATAGTGACAATAAGGCATTTTCTAGCCATCCCCATGATTCTTCACACCCGACATATTTTTCTTCAGTAAGAAAGTGAACCCATAACAGACTACTTTTGTAGCTGTAAAAGCATGAGTAAATACAACTGCAGTATTTGGAAAGAGCCCTGGACAATTTTAAGGATGAAATCAGCTAAGATTTGTGAATTTGTTAGCTAACAACCATTTTTTTCCAAAAAAGATATAATAATCAAAATGAAGAAAGTACAGCAACTGGATTTCCAGTCTGAGATGCACACTATTCTTGTAGAATGAAAATTATATTAGAGCTTCTAAATAACACTTCTGAAATAGGAGAACACTCGTGCATTCACTATGTTCCTGGTCAATGGATGTGCTCCTTTACTTCCCTTGACTAATGTGAAATCATGTTTGTGGTCCATTTGTCATACTGATGTCTATTTTCTTTCTCTTATTTAAATGCCCTTGGTGATAGTTCCCCTGTCCTGTGATCACACTTTTCCTTTAACTCAGGGAAGGAGGAATGAGAAATATAGAGAAAAATAGGTAACTGAGATGAGCTTGACTGATAAGTGAAGTATAAAAATGAAATGTAGTATTTCATATTTCTATAATTTTATTAAACACTAGAGGCCTGGTACATGAAATTTGTGCACTGTGGTGTGTATGCTCCTCAGCCCAGCCTGCACCCTCTCCAATCTGGGACCCCTTGGGGGATGTCCGACTGCCAGTTTAGGTTTGATCCTTAAACCGGCAGTCAAACATCTGTATCACAATCTGAGACTGCTGGCTCCTACACACTCACCTGCCTGGCTGCCTGATTGCCCTTAACCAATCTGCATGACAGCTTAATAATCTCCTAATCATTCTACTGCTGGCCTGATTGACACCTAACTGCTCCCCTGCCAGCCTGATCACCCCCAACTGCCCTCTCCTGCCAGCCCAGTCCACTCCCACCCCCAACTGCCCTCTCCTGTTAGCCATCTTGTGACAATGTGGGGGTGGCCATCTTGTGATGTGAGGGTGTGAGGGTTAATTTGTATATCACCTCTTTATTATATAGGATTTTTACAGTTTTATTATAAAAGCTTCTGGAAACCAGTATATACTCAAATATCACTTTGGTATATTTGGAATCATCTGAAGAAAATTAGGTGTTGGTATCTGGTGGGTACACATGGGAAGTATGGTACTGGTGCATTTGTGTTTGTGTGACAGTCAGAGATCACCTGAGACTCTGAGTATGACCTCCTAATCCAAGTATCTTATTTCTAGACATGCCTATAACTTTGAGCTAGGTCGTGAAGCTGTCTTTTTTATCAAGAAGTTAGGCTTTCTACAAAATAGTCTGAAAGCTCAAGAGCATTGATTAGGAAGTGTAAGGAGACATTTTCTATGCAGGATTTTTATAGCATTTTCAACCTCACTCAAAAGTCCACTTTATTTTGGAGTGCTGAAAATTTAACAATTTTAACAGTGGCCAATTACTAGTAAAAGAAAGCCTATGGAAACGCTAAGGAAAATAAAACAATGACCTAAGTAGAAGAAAAGTTATGTACTTTGCAGGTTTCAAAATTGATCATAATTTATGTTTAGAAAGAAATTTTATGTGACAAATTTTTATAATAACTATGTCACTAAATTCTATTATTTAAGTAATAGATAGATTAATAACCATCTATTTAGAGTGAATATTTAGTATTTATAGTCATTCTGCAAATGAAATAAAATTATTACTGTTTAAAATGTTCCATATTGAAAATGACATTTGGCAAATAATATTTTGACAAATAATTTACTTTTTATTCAAATTCACAAAGAGACTGTGAATTATCAATCACTTTAAATCAGAATAAAAGTTTTAGAAATTTTATTATGGAATGGGATATTCTGATACCTTATATTTTTAAATCCTCACCTGAGGATGTTTTTTTCCACTGATATTTTAGAAACAGTGAAAGGGAGAAAAGGTAGGGAAGAGAGAAATATTAATGTGTGGGTGATATATTGAATGGTTGTTCTTGCATCTGTGAAGCAAGGATCAAACCTGCATCCCAGGTATATACCCTTGACCAGAAACTGAACCTGAGACTATTAGGTGTGTGAGCAGACACTAATCACTAAGGGCAGCATAATATCCTATATAATAAAGAGGTAATATGACCATCACTCCAACACACAAGATGGCTGCCACCATGTGGTCAAAAATGGCTGCCCCCACATGGACACAAAATGACCACCAAAAGATAGCCTGCAGGGGAGGGCAGTTGGGGAGGGACCCAGGCCTGCAGGGGAGGGCAATTAGGGGTGACCAGGCTGGCAAGGGAGGGCAATTAGGGGTGGCAATAACAACAGGGGAAGGCAGTCGGGCATAACCAGACCAGCAGGGGAGGTCAGTTTGGGGCAATAGGCCTGCCAGGGAGGAGTTAGGCATTGATCAGGCTGGCAGGGAGTGGTTGGGCTGGTAGGCAGAAGTGGTTAGGGGCAATCAGTGAGGCAGGCAGGTGAGCAGTTGGGAGCCATCAGTCCTGGATTGTGAGAGGGATCCCAGATTGGAGACAGTGCAGGCTGAGCTGAGGGACACCAGCCCCTAACCCCCGTGCACCAATTTCATGCACCAGGACTCTAGTTTTTATATATTACTTCCTCATTTTTTCATTATAAGTTAAAAAGATATATAAATAATATTCTTGTTTTATCCATATAATTACTGAGGGGTATTTAAAGGTTTTGCAATAGAAATATGCAGTATATTATCAAAATAAACTTTCTATTATTTATATATTTATCAAAAGAGTAAACAAATATAAATCTAACTTTCAATTAACTTTAAATTTTATTGGAGAAATTGAAGAATTCCAGAAGTAAAATATTTGACTAAAATTTATATCATATAATTTTAAAATTCAGGGAAATACATTGAATAAATGTCCTAGGTTTATAGATTTGTCAAAATTACTTGCATTTTTAGATACTAGACTGTAAAATAAGGTATATTTTATATTTACATGATAGCACCATCCACTTTAAATTTTAAACAGCTTTATTAAGATCTAATTAATATGCCATACAACTTATCCTTATTAAGTGTAAAATTGGCTTTAGTACATTCACAAAGTTATACAGATCATCATCATTATCTCATTCTCATACTTTATCACACCACAAAGATAAAACCCTATCCCTCTTAACTGTCAGTCCTCATTCCCCAGGCACCAGACTCCAGCAAATCTAAAATAATTTCTGTGTCTATGGATTTACACATTGAACATTTCAAAAAAAGTTCATAGAAACCCTCATGCTGTGAATTGTGCCTTTGCTATGATGTCTGAGGAAAAAACTAAGTATCAAATGTTTTGTTTCCCTAGATCACTTACTGTCTAGTAGGTACTCAATAAATGGTCAATGGCTAATATAAATGCAAATCATGCATAGAAAAAAAGTAAAACAATGACAAAAATGAAAATTCATATTTATTATGTTTAAATGTGCATATATCTAGACTAGTGGTTGGCAAACTGCGGCTTTCGAGCCACATGCAGCTCTTTGGTCCCTTGAGCATGGCTTTTCCACAAGATACCATGTGCCAGCATGCATGTACAGTGTGATTGAAATGTTGTGGCCCATGTGCAGAAGTTGGTTTTCAGCTCTCAAAAGAAATTTCAATCGTTGTACTGTTGATATTTGGCTCTGTTGACTAATGAGTTTGCCAACCACTTATCTAGACCATATATTTTCATAAATATCGTTGATATGTGTCTGGATTATTTAATTCTTTACTTGTTCTATTATCAAGTTTTTTTTTTATAAAACAGGAAAATAAAGAGGGTAAGCTAGTATGCAGATATTTTAAATAACCAGCAAAGCCATAGCATTATTTCTTTTTAATGAAAAATGTGGCCAAAACTGGTTTGGCTCAGTGGATTGAGCATCGACCTGCAGACTGAAAAGTCCCAGGTTCGATTCTGGTCAAGGGCACGTACCTTGGATGCAGGCACATCTCCATTGTGGGGCGTGCAAGAGGCAGCTGATCGATGTCTCTCTCATTGATGTTTCTAACTTTCTATCCCTTCCCCTTTCTTTCTGTAAAAAATCAATAAAATATATTTTTTAAAAATTTGTAAATCTTTGGTATAAATCTGTCCCATCACAAAACCTGTGTACTCTTTAAATAAGTCATTTTCTGAAGATTTTAGAAGTGTGTATGTGTGTGTGTGTGTGTGTGTGTGTGTGTGTGTGTGTGTGCGCGTGTCCGCCTGATTTTAAGTGCTAGCATTACTGTAATTTTACAAAGGTTTCAAAGAAGCAGCTGATGCAGTTCAGATATTTATGACAATTTACTTCTCTGGGAAGGCTTCCTGATTTACTACCCATTGGCTGCAGAGGGCCTCCAGGTCTCACCAACACCAGGCAATTTGATAGCATGCCCAGAAATGCTTTCACAGGCAAACGTCTCTTCCAGCATTAGAACATTATCGCGTAAGATCCCCACAGAGCTATTTCCTAAATTGTCTGAGAAAGCAGAGTGGGAATTACTGAAAAGAAGACTAAATGTTTCTCTTACACTGTGGTTGGCAAGAAGAAAGCAACTGACTCTTAGAAGATGGGTCCAGGAGAGGAAAAGAGAAACTGCCTTCACCTATAACTTGCATTTTTCTAGATGTTCTCAGGGGATTGACTTGGCACATTTGCCTTTTCCATGATTTTCAAAGCACTTCATGTCTCTGTTCTCAGCACACATAGAGTTCTCAGTAGAGCTGGATTTATTAAGACCAAATCTACTTCTTTTATAACTTTGTTTGCTTAAAGCTTGAGACATATGCAGCTTGAGATCTTAGGATTACTGATGGTTGTCAATTAAAGCCCAGGGAATGCTGGTGGCTCTTCAAGACCTTGATTTCACTTTCTTTGCATATGTGTACAGAAATGGGATCATGGATCACATGGTAGCTCGTTGACTTTCGGAGGAACCTCCATGCTGTTTTCCATGGAGTTGGCACCCATGTACATTCCCACCAGCAGTGCACAAGGGTTCTCTTTTCTCCACATCCTGGCCAACTCACCTGTTGTCTTTTTTGGTACCATTCCGCCAAACAGGTGTGAGGTGATATCTCTTAGTATATTTTTTATTTGCATCTCCGAATTGTTTATTGTTTACTTTACCTAGGCTCCCACAGCCTCCTTCCGAAACCCTTATGGCTTCAGAGATCTCCAATCTCAAAATTGTCCAGGTCCTCCTATTCTGAATTCCCTCAGATTACTCTGAGCAGCCTGTGTTCCTTGGACTGTCTCCACATGTAACTGTTTTAATTGACTCTTGAAGCATCTCTGAACAATATATAAGGGGTTGTGACAATTGTGGAGAAAATAAGACCAAAAAAACACTGAAATTAATAGCCTCTTCAACTACAAAGTCTCATTGTCTGAGAATGAAATCATTTGTTTGTTTATAGTCCTCAGTGCTACCAAAAAGAGACTCTGGCTTGTTTCGATTAATTTGCTTTGAAACATTATCTTTGTTGACTTTAAGTTAAAATGAGAAATTAATTTCCTATTGTAACAAGGCCAAACAGTTTATTTTTCTGAAAATGATTTCCTTTTACTCTGTGTGGACACACTGAGACCTCCCAGCACACATTTATTCCATTGGGGATTTGTTTGGGAAGAGGCCATGCTGGTAACAGGTTCACAGTGATTTAGAAGATACTTACTGTAAAACTGGTAGGCAGTATCTATATATATATATTGCAATATCTTGGTGTTGGAGGTTTTTATTTGCATTCCTATCCCTCTGCGTTCACGCTCATCAATCACACGGAGAAGCTGACTTATATTCTCCACTCTGCACCACTAATCGCATTACAGAGCTGAAAAACTTTCTCAAAGTTTAAAATGTGATAAACGTAATCAAATTGCTCTAGTCAAATTCTAACAGTGCTGAATAGATGACACTAATTACCTTTTCTTATTATGCTACAAATGTGGTTTACTCCATCTTTATTCATGAAGAAATATCCTACACCCACAAAGGGGGCTATGGCAGGATCTAATATTGGCTTATTTGTTTCTTCGGTTTTACTTCTCTCTTTTATCAGCATCCAAGAGATGTAATTTTAAGCTGCAATATTTTTATATGCAGTACTTTTCTTTTACCTACTTTGGGAGATAATTGTTACTCACTGACAATATTCACAATCCTACATAAATAAGTGCTTTCCAAACACCAGTAAAATGATATAATTTTTTTTTTTTTGCTGTTGTTGTTGGCGCTTATTTTTGTTTTGGAGAGTGAGATTGTTTCAAAGCAGTTAACACCAAAAACAGATGCAGCATATATAAGAGAAGTGCATTAAGATGAGAGAAATTGTACCAGTCTTTCCATGGAAAAAAAAGTAAATATACTTCTTTTCAAACACAGTCTTGGGTTTTGTGTGGGGGCATGCCTCAGTAATTCGCCTTGAAAATTATTTACAGAAATAACTAGCTGAACTGGCTTACATGCTAAGTAGGTTAAATATTTCACATCCCTGTTTCCAGTGTCTTGATAGCGACACTTTCACAGGTCTGTCAGCTAAGGATTGCAGGCTCATTCTCCATCCCAGATGCTGGACATTGGAGACTTCTGTGGACATGCCTGCTTTATCTTTCACTTGTAAGGTGAAACCAACCTAAGTATTTCCTCATGAGTCTTTAAAACTTACTCTAGGATATTCAAACAATAAGCATAACAACAGAAAGACAGCAGAGAGTTAATTAATAGGAGAACCCTAGTATGTTGCACATGCCAATGAGTTTATCTGAAGTTCAGTAAAAAGATTTAAATAAGCAGAGAAATTTGGAAATTGTTAACATATATATGAAAATTAAATTGATGGGTGGTTTTGGAATTCCACAGAAGTAACTCAGAGTGGGCTACAAGAACCAAAACTAAAATAAAGCATATGAAACAACTTGCAGAGCAGGAAAGCATAAACCCAGGATGCTTAAGGCCATCTAGTTTTATGCCTGTTGTTCTAGAGTATTAACAACAGTTCCTTTCAGTTTTATAAGTGATTTGATCCAGATGTTAAATTAGGCAGGGAATCTATTTATGGGCAATTACAATGAAATTATATTATATTCTCAAAGCAACAAAGCCTTAGTAGGGTTTTTAACAGGGGAGTTACTCCATATAACTCATAATATGAAAGCACAATTGATTGATGGCACCAAAGAACAGAATGAGGAGCAGAGTGGCTCTAGCATAGGGGACAAGGTGGATAGTGCTGTGGGGTTAAATCAGAACCTGGTTTTGTAATCCTTTTAAAACCACAATAAGAACTCTGCAGTATTCCCCCCTTGTGTGATAGGAAGCTTTATAAAGCAGTAAGTTGTCTAATTATAAATCAAATTTATTCTTCTTTAAGGAATCATGTTGGCTGTTGTATGGAGATTTTGGTGGTCCAATTGCAGAATCAGCGTGAGCATTGGAATGGATTGAGACACTACAAACAAGGATCATCGGGCTTTAGATTGAGATGGGAATAATGGAGAGAGGTGGAAGTTTGTCGTATGGCTTGGAGACTGCACAGATGGGAGGTACTAAGTAGACATGTGAGAAAAGTGGTGTCAGGGATGAATGCTGGATTTACTGGTTAAATAATAAGATGGGTGTTGTTTGTGTGAAGGGGTGTTAGTGGATAGGATTTAGAGAGAAAACATCCCCTGATTGTAAATATTAAGTTGGGTAAGTCTTTGCCCTAACAATGAGAGAGTAGAGTGTAGGGATCACCTGAACCCACTCAAAAAAAATAACTAATTAGCTAAGAGTCTCAAAGCTAATTTTCTTGAATCTTAATGAAGAATATTGGAGAGTACTATATTATACAATCACATGCTTTCTGAGCAAATGCACCTTGCTCCACTTAACAGTCTTTAGAGTAAAACTATGAAAATATACACATAATAGAAATGTCCTTTTCATGGACAATGAAATTAATAAACAGAGTTGCCTGGATAAAACAAAAATTAGGCTTGCAAATATCATAAATGCAACCATACTTTAAAAATATCTATCTGTCAGAATTTAAACACTGTTCTGAACTTAGCAAAAAATATGGAAAAAAATTCTCAAAACATGAAGGCATTAATGTATCATTAATTCTGCTTTATTGAAAAAACAGTTATTTTTTTTTACACAAATGAAGAAAAAGAGACTTCATTGATTTTGAGTCTCAGACACAGTTCCTCATGTGAGTTTCTTTTATATCAACATCTGGCTTTGAGTAAGTCGTTAAGGGAAAAGAAAATCCATTCAGGAGCCAAGTCTACTTTCATCAATTGTGAATACTTCTCAAGGACCTCTTTAAACACTTGTATTTCATCGTAAGACAGAGTAATTAATAAAAGAGTCTCTAGAGGAAAGAAATTGGTCAGAAACAATTCTTTGTTAAAATTGCTGGCAGTGAAAATGTCCTGGGAGTCTCACTCTCTGTCTCCAGGATACTGTTCTGACTGCGCAACTCCTTCCATTCAACAGCCATGTAACAACACCATAGAGTAAGTGGGAGTGTGAATAGCATTGGATACAATGAATAATTGGGTAAAACCATTCTTTGCACCTGCTTTTTTTCCTTTTTATATATTTTAAGAATTTACATCTAAAGCTTAAAGGCAGTGAGTTCACCCAGTGATTGCTACATTGGATTGCAATTGCTCTTTCTATTTCATTAGAAGTGGTAACATGTGCTCACACTTAATGACTATTTAATTCACTAATTTAGTCAACTCTGACAGTAAAATCCTATTGACTTTACTAATGAATTACTGCTTATCAGGAGTGATAACATTAAAATCACTTCAAATACAAATTGTCTTGAGATAAAAGTACAATGCAAAGTATAATGGTTCATTGTGTTTTGAATTGATTTTAAATCTGTTTCTATTGAAGAATAGTTGATCTTTCAAAAGTGGGCTGAAGGCTCTTCCTTTCTCCGTAAAACTATACTCTATTAAAGTGCTCTTTAAATATGTCTCAAATACAAAAGAAAAGAACACCGAATATGGTATGTGGATAAATTTAGTCCAAAAAGAATTTTAAGCATTTCAAAAAACACGTAAGAGCCTGCAGAGAACTTACCATAAAAATCTCCAAAGATATAAACTAGTAAAAAGGAAAGAAATCATTCCAACCAGAGGGTGATATTTTGTTTAAAAACCTCTCATGAAAATCAGTTTGAAAATTAGCCTTCTAAAAAGTGATGAGCTTCAAATTTTAACATTTGAGTTAGATCTCAAGGGATGGCCACATGGTAGAGGGACAATAGCACTCCAGACTATTGCAAAGGCATTAAATTACCAACAGAACAAGGACTTACCCAACACCTTGGAGTGTATTGCCACTCTAAATATTTTACCAAGAATAATCTGATTCACTCATAGGATATTTAAGTTGGATAAGGGAGAAAGGAGGAATTTAGGACAATGGTTGCTTTGCAATAACCAAAATAGCTGAAGAATGATTATGTTGGTCTTTTCACAAGTCAGCTGCAGGAGCATCTGATGGAGTCAAATGCTCACATACCTACTTTGTAACTAACAGATGAGGATTGTTTTTTTTAAAGTGATCTTAGCAGGAGTGGGGAACATTCAGCCAGTGGGCCATGTAAGGCCTGCAAAATCATTTGGTCTGGTCCTGCCAAGGCATAGGGTTGAGTGAATTAAATGTTTGACCAAATATAACAGACTGATGTTTTAAGTTGCTAATTTCATATGGCCTGGGAATGATGTTATAAATATCCAAATGGCCCTTGACAGTAAAAAGGTGCCCCATTCCTGGATGGGAATTGGAGGTTCAGTGGGTAGGAGGTGGTCAAATAGTAGAGGTCCCTTATTGGATGGATCATTCATATTTATAGTCAAGTCTCTATTCAGGAAAAGAATAGCATCTCAATATATTTATAAAACAGTGCTATTTTGACAAAGATGGCTCATAGAGAATATTTGACTTATAAATATTGATTCCAAGCCATAAATAAAACATTAACACATAGAATCAAATAAAGCATTAAATGAATAATATACTCAAATATAATTTGTTTTGACAAGTAGGAATAATTCAGAACTGGGAAATTAACTAAATATATTTTATAATATTAACTGGTCAAAATGAGAAAAGTCTAAAAATATTTACTGGTGTTGAAAAGGCATCCCTGATGAAATAGTCCACTACAATGTGAACACAGGAATATTTTCTCAGCATGATGAAAAGTGTGGACTAAAATGCAGAATGCTGAAAGGGGAGACATCAGGAGCATGCTAATTAGGAAATAGCAAGACAAGGATTTCCTTCTTTTTAAAATTTTAATGGTGTTATAAAATATGTAGACTATTCAATCAAACAAATAAGATAAAATTTATATTTTAAAATGATGATAAATCAGTATAGTAATATTAACATGAAAGAATTCAGAAAATATCCTTCTTATAAAATAATCTCGATCAATAGCTTTCTCATCTATGGTAAAAAAATAGGTCAATGGGGGTAATTCTACTTGCAATAATAAACACAATATGAATAAAAATAAACTTAGCACAATAACACTCAATATACATCATCATGTGAAAATGTACTGATGGGTAAAAGAATTGGACAAAAGGAAAACTTATTTTTTTTTAATGATGCAACATTTTAAGTGTGTAAATTAATTGTCCTAATTTCAATTGGATTTCAGTGAAAACCACATAATTAAAAATAGTTGAAGACTGATATGTTGAAGAAAAATTAAAGCAGTGATTAGAAAGATAGGATATAATAAGATCTTTTTAAAAATATACTTTATTGATTTTTTACAATAAATAGGAATAGAAAATTAGAAACATCGATGAGAAAGAAACATGTGCCACAACCAAGATACATGCCCTTAACTGGAATCGAACCCAAGACCCCTCAGTTTGCAGGCTGACGCTCTATCCGCTCAGCCAAACCAGTCAGGCAGGATATAGTAGGATTTTATTCTACTTATATTAAACATTAAAAATTCCAATAATGTAAGCAAAGGAGTAATGAATCTGATAAAAGGCTTAGATCATATAGCAAAAAATCAAATTTAAGATTACACAAATTTTGTATCTTATAAAAGTTCAATTTTATATTAGTGAGAAAATTTCTTTCTCACTGATTTTGAACATTGAATTATGGAAAGGGTATATTATAATACTCAGCAGTTAAGATTCAAGTGAAATAACCACTGTATAAATACATAATTATGTAAGCAGGAACATTTTGAATTTAAGCTTTCATGCATTTCCTAAATATAAAAGATAACTTTCTTTTAATATTAAAGTGACCAATTAAGTGTGTTGTTTGTCAGCTACATGGCATAGGAAATCTCATAGAATTATCACAAAAGTGGTTTAGAGAAGCATTAACATTCATACTTTATAGATTTCATAGGACAGAGATCATGAGGCGTCTGAGCAGTGTAGTGAGGATAGATGTGTGTGTTGAATTCTCATGCATCTGACCTTGTTCACAAGGACCGCTGTGATGCATCTGTTCTACTGTGAAGAAGTGGATGTAATTACCTATTGCTTTGTGTTAGGAGACATATAGAATAAATGTGTGGAAATTTTAGCCACTCAAACAAAAGCTGAAGTGACTCTGGATAGGTATATAATGGAGGGATTTCATGCAGTTTTCAAGGAGAGGACTTATATATCTCCTCAGGTCTCTTACTGCAATGAGATTTTAGATAAAGGGCCAGATTCTAAAAAGTACTAAGTACAATTGAGATCATACTTTCAAAACATTTACATAAGCATTATAAAAAGAAGAAAATACATTCAAAATGGAATATGTTAAAAATTTTTTTTAAAAGAATACCATAGAGAAGTCATGAAGTAAAATGAATTTAAATTCTAAATATATTGGAATTAGAAAAACAAAGATATGTCATCAACTATAGATAAAGATTTACTTGGAAGAGAAAATCATATAAAAAAAAAAAAAACCTGAATTTTAGAATGAAACAGATATGTGTTGGGGTGTAATTCAACTACTTGCTATATTTAGACTTTGTCATTGTTATTAATCAATGTTTCTTTTTTTTTTTAAACAAAGACACCAGAATAAAATTACCTGAACTCCTACCACTGTGGATATACCCCATTTTGTAGATTACATTCTTGTTTCTAATTATTGACTTCATTGTCATGTAACTTTGTAGTACCTACCACTTAAATTAGAGGTTGGACATTTTTTTTTCCTGACAAATGTAATATTAAGGGACAGGATATGAACAAAAGAGTACATTAGAATATTTAAATATGTTTGTATTATTTTTATTTTCTCTTGTATTTCTACCAGTGACTACAATTACATTCCCTGAATACATGGAAAGTTACTAGCCCTATCAGAGAGCAAAGGTCAAGCAGACCTCACCCCAATTCCAGTGGTAGACAAGCCCAGCCCAGCTCAGATGAAATTGACCAAACTCCAGCCAATTGCAGATTACTGAATAAAAATAAAAGTTGACATAAACAACTAAGATTTTGAGACTGTTACACAATGAGTACTGACATACATCTATTCTTGATATTTTGTTGACTATTTGTTCACATATCTTGTTCGGTGTGTACCCATACACTACACAAACATAAATATATTCTAACTTATAATTTACAGTCTTATTGTGAACATTTTTTCATTATTCATATGTATAAACATATGCAGGGAGAGTCAATTACATTTTTATGTTAGAAAATATAATTAAGGACTGAGATTAATATTCAATCCAATGTGTATTATTGTATCATTTCTATACTTTTCAAAAATAGAGCATTTTGAAGTAAATAATATTACAACACAATTTTTATACTTCTATATTAAGTATGCAATTTATATATTACTAGAGGCCTGGTGCACAAAATTTGTGCACAGAGCGGGGGTGTCCCTCAGCCCAGACTACATGTTCTCTAATGTGGGACCCCTTGAGGGATGTCTGCCTGCCCGGGCCGGCGGACATTCCTCTCACAATTCAGGACTGATGGCTCCCAAGTGCTCATCTGCCTGCCTGCCTGATTGCCCCTAACAATTTCTGCCTGCCATTCTGATCACCTCCTAACCACTCCTCTGTCAGCCTAATCAGCACCTAATTGCTCCCTTGCCAGCCCAATTGCCCATAACCACCCTCCCCTGAAGACCTGGTTGCCCCCAACTGTCCTCCCCTACAGGTCTGGTCCCCCCCAACTGCCTGCCCTTGCAGACCTGTTTTCACCCAATTGTTCTCCCCTGAAGTCCTGGTCCCCTCCATCCACCTTCCTCTACAGTTCTTGTCACCCCTAACTGCCCTCCTCTGTCAGCCTGGTCACACCCAACTGCCCTCCCTTGCAGAACTGTTCCCCCCTGAAATGCCTTCCCTGTAGGCCTGGTCCTGCCCTACCAACTGCCCTTCTTTCTAGGCCTTCTTGACTCCACCTGCCCTCCCCTGCTGGCCATCTTGTTGCAGCCATCTTGTGTGTTAGAGATGGTCAATTTGTATATTACCTTTTTATTAGATAGTATGTGAGAGGCTAAACATGTGCACAAATGTAATAGAAATTAGCAGAAAATGTAGTGCAGAGTACATCTCTACAAAGAAGAGAAGTAAGGCAAAGTAAGTGAATTTGTGATTTGGCTCATTATAATAACTTGTCACTTCCCCCTGAGAGTGTTAGTTTGTTCCTTTGCAACAGCCTATCTAATAAAAGAGTAATATGCAAATTGACCATACCTCTGCTATACCCACAAGCCATACCCACCAGCCATGCTCAGCAGCCCATCAGAGTAAGTATGCAAATTAACCCAACCAAGATGGCTATGGCCACAGAGAGAGCAGGAGAGAGACTTGCATTGTGCTTGGCAATGGAGGAAGCCAAGCTTTCTGTACATCCTGGCCTGCAGGCCTCCATTTAAGGCAACGAAGTTTCAATGGCTGTAGGAGCAGAACGCTTGGCTCCACTCCAGGATACAAAGTTTCAATTGTAGAAGATCAACAAATCCCAGATACCAGGGCCTCTACTTGCATTGTTGGGGGGCATGGCAGGCCTGCAAAGTACCACAGGACTCTTGCTCAGTCCACCTCACGCCTGATCCAGGACACCCTTCAGGGCAAACCAGCTGGTCCCCACCCATGTACCAGGCCTATGTCCTATGTAGTCAAATAATAATATTCAGATTGATCATCACTCCAACATACAAGATGACTGTTCCCATTTGGTCAAAAGATGCTGCCTCCATGTGGATACAAGATGGTCACCACAAGATGGCCAACAAGGGAGGGCATTTGGCAGGGACCAGGTCTGCAACGGAGGGAAGTTGGAGGCAATCAAGCCAGCAAGGGAGGGAAGTTGGGGGAAACTGAGCCTGCAGGGAAGGACAGTTTGGGAGGGGCTCAGGCCTGTAGGGGAGGACAGTTAGAGGTGACCAGGTCTATAGGAAAGCAGTTAAGCATCAATCAGGCTGGCAGGGGAATGGTTAGGGGGTGATCAGGGTGACAGGAAGAAGCAGTTAGAGGCAATCAGGAAGGCATGCAGGTAAGCATTTGGGAAACAGTAATCCTCCATTGTGAGAGAGATGTCCAACTGCCCATTTAGGCCGGATCCCAGGCCTAAATTGACAGTCGGACATTCCTCAAGGGGTCCCAGATTGGAGAGGGAGCACGCTGGGCTGAAGGACACACCTCCCCCTATGCACTAATTTCATGCACTGGGCCTCTAGTTGGATGATAAGATATATGACTTAAGTAACTCTTTGCCTTTTCTATAGTTATTTTGCAGTTACTCCTAATTGATTTCTAACTCTCTTTGGAATAAAAACATACCAGTAGAAGTATACAAGTCTAGACAATCTTACATCTACCAGTTTTGCTTTAATATTTGAAAAATATTATCAAAGTCAGAAAAAAAAAACCTTTGACAAAAGCATTTGGGTTCAGGAATTCAATAAACTAATCCTTTCCTTTTCATATTTAGCTCACAAAAAAATTTTAGCACTGGAACATGTATCAAAAAAAACAAAACAAAACAATATAAACAAATACCTTTAATTGGTAAACTGAGCAGATGCTCAGTCCCAAGATTATTCAGTTTGTATCCACCTGGTAGAACATCTGGTTTATCTCTGCAAAGTAGGTAAATTCCTGCTTTGTAGTAGATAGCAGATAAGAATGTATATTCTGGGGTACCATCTAGATCATGAACTGAGAGGGAAAGGGGTTTGAGGAAAGACTATGCAAGTTGGTTTATCATCTTCTTCTAATTTTTCTTCTCAGGTAAGTTTTTATTCTTAGTGGTAAGCAATAAAGGGGAAGGAAGACTTCTCTGGGGTTTAGAAGAAGTGGGTTCATAGGAACTTGAAACTATGGACAGGATGTTCTCCCCTAATCACACGTGCCTTCTCTTCATTCACCAGTGCATGAATAACCTAGAAAACAGCACCTGAGTCCTTCCTCTATGAAGATTATTCAGAAATCATCTCAAAGGTGAACAATATAGCTCCTGCCTGTAGGAAAATCAAATTCTAAAATGAGCTATGAACAAGTCAACGTGGAATTTTGAGAGAAATGCTGCAATTCAGTTAACTCAGGGTGTTGTAGAAGAAAAAGAAACTGCATGTAAAGTGTATTTCTGTGGAGAATGATATGCATATGCTAATAGGTGGAAGGGCTTTGAGCCTGCTCTGATAAATGAGGGAGCTTTATATGGTTTGATTGTGAGACGTAATACAGGAGAGAAAAATAAGTTGAACTGAGTTTATAACTAAACTCCTATTTCCAGAAAGAGAATTAACATATTGTCCTAAAAACAATAGTGGCATATTAAATACATATAAGCAACAGTATTACGTTTATATTCTTAGAAATATGATGCAAACATGAGTGTGTGAAAAAAGTTAGAGAGGAAATGAAGGGAGCAGTGGGATCTTGCAGGAAGATGCCAACACATTTCAAGTTAAAAAAAAATCATACAGTGTTAAACTAGGGAAGTGGTGAGGGATGGAGAAAGTGGCTGGTGTAGTTTCCATTTGTTTTTATTCTGCCTAGAAATTTCATTGTTGCTTTGATTTTGTAAGGGCACCCTCCTTTGCTGACTCTTATAATATAAGTGAGACTTGCCAATACAAGAAACTGCACTTGTTGGTACAGGGATGGCTACAGCTCCACATTGTTGAGTCATTGAAATCAATCACCAAGACAAAAGTAATTGGGTATCTGTATGGGAATATATCCCAGGAGAGGGGCCAAATCAGTCTTTTTTTATAATTGACAGTAAGTCACTGAAATAAAAGGATAAATGGCAGTTAACTTGAGCCCTAAAGAATGAGATAAATAGGAGACTTTTGTTATTAATCATTAATGCATACTGAATATTATATAAATATACATAACATTGGTATAAGATTGTATAGGAAAATATAGACTTGGAAGAATAATAATATATTCTCCATATAGGCAGACTTTGCCAACATGACATCAAATACAAAAGAAAAAAAAATAGCATCAACAACTTCCCCTAATATGCAATGATCCATAGATTTCTCTGTATTAAAAATATAAAGTCACACATTTCCTTTGCTCTATAAGACCCAAATTGAAATATTTAAATGAAAAAGTATTATGGAAAATAATAAAAGGAAGATTAGAGGCAGGCATAAGCTTCATATTCTTAGAACATTTTTTAAAATCTCTCAACTCGGAAAAGATAAAAATCACAGGAAAATGATTAGAAGATATAATCCTATCTAAGAAAAGAGTAATACGCAAATTGACCGTGCCTCCACTACACTGACAAGCCATGCCTACTAGCCACGCCCACCAGTCAATCAGAGTGAGTATGCAAATTAAACCAACCAAGATGGCTATGGCCAGAGAAAGAGCAGGAGAGAGGCTTGGGTTGCCCCTGGCGATGGAGGAAGCCAAGCTTTCTGAAAATCCTGACAGGCCCAGGCCTCCTCTTTAAGGCAACAAAGTTTCAATGTCTGTGGGAGCAGAAGGCTTGGCTCCACTCCAGGCTACAAAGTTTCAATTGTAGAAAATAATAAATCCCAGTTACCAGGGCCTCTGCTTGGGTTGCTGGAGGGTGCGGATGGCCTGAAAACCACCACAGGCCCATAGTCCAGGCCAACCCACCCCCAAGGGAACACTCACCCTGATCCAGCACACCCTTCAGGGCAAACCATCTGGCCCCACCTGTGCACCAGGCCTCTATTCTATCTTATAAAAGAGTAATATACATATTGACCATTACTCCGACACACAAATGACTTCCCCCCATGTGGTTAAAAGATTCTGCTCCCATGTGGACACAAGATGGCCAGCAGAGGAGGGCAGTTGGCAGAGACCAGGCCTGCAAGGGAGGGCAGTTGTGGGTGATCAGGCCAGCAGGGGAGGGCATTTGGGAGGGACCAGACCTTCAAGGAAGGACAATTGGGGGTGATCAAGCCTTCAAGGGAGAGCAATTAAGGGTGATGAGGCCATAGGGGAGGGCAGTTAGGGCAAATAGGCTGGCAGGGGAGCAGTTAGGCATCAATCAGGTTGGCACTGGAGTGGTTAGGGGTGATCAGGCTGGCTGGCAAAAGCAATTAGGGGCAATCAGGATGTCAGGCAGGCGAGCAGTTAGGATCCAGCTGTCCTGGGTTATGAGAGAAATGTCTGACTTCCCTACCAGGATTGGGCCTAAACGGGCAACCAGACGTCCCTCATGGAGTCCCAGATTGGAGAGGGAGCAGGCTGGGTTGAAGGACACCATCTCCCCCCTCCTCCCCCGTGCACTGGACCTCTAGTCATTCATAAAGAAGAAATGAACAAGTAAACAAAATATGTTGCCAATAAAGTAATAAAAGTGGGTAAATGATAAAATCCAATAATCAAAATTTGATTGAAATGATGATAGTAAAAATATAAATTCACCTAAGTATTTTGGAGTATTGGACAGTTGGTAATCTACCAATACATCTCAAAAACTGAAAATTTAACTTATCTTTTAACCAATAAATCTACTTCTCCAAAGGAAAATAATATAATGCATGCATAAAATTACAAAAAATATTTTTATTGGAAAAAGTACGCCAGTATAGTAAATTTGTTTTTTACTTTCATAGTCAACAATAAGGTTGAATTTTGTTTTTCCATGAAATGAGATTCATTTAGTTAATTAAAAATGATATAGTGGGAGACTTTATGAATAATATTATAAGTAGAGATGTTTTGGAGAAACTTATTTTTAATATATTTGCCTCCTAGCATTTTTCATTCTAACAGATTCTCATCAGGATAGGCTAGGAGAAAAAGATATCCATAATATATAGATATATAGATTCTACCAATAGCTGCATAATTCTCAACAACATAGAAAGGTTTATTAATTAAAGTTTCTAAAATATATCTGCAATGATATAGCATTCACAATGGTATCACTATTGCCTAATTTGCATTTTTAACCATAACTGTTGCCAAAGGTAATTGGGTTGTATGGGTCTTAAGTTTTTCGTTTTTTATCACTTGCTCCTTTTTATTCCTCTTTTGTTGATTATTCAGTGAGGCTACTGGAAATTTCAAGGAAAAGAAACATGCTTAAAGGGTTCTGAGTGATGATGTTTCATTATAATGGCACTTGAAGGAATGAGAAATATAATCCTGACTATACAGCTACATGTTCATGTCTCATGAAACTAAATGTTTATATGGACACAAGAGTAGTAAAAATCACTCTGATGAATCACATGCGATTGCAGTACTTGTACTTCGGAAGCCACATTCATTGCTTTTCAAGTGGAAGTGTGTGTGCCATATTCAGATTAGTCCTCTGAGAAATCTGACTGCCTTCTTCAGTCTTCTCTCCATGTCACACATTCTTTTTAAGAACTTTTATTTTTGTGGAACTTAGTTTCTTCCTGTCCCCACTTCACATGTATTCTCTTAACATGTATTCTCTTTCCCTGTACCTTAAACTCAAACTTTTTTTTTAACAGGAAGAGTTTGTTTCAATGACAGTCACTTGTACTCCGGTTACATCAAATATAGTCACAAAGCAAGATGACATGTGCAAGGAGCCAGCATTTAGTGATTTGCAATAGTAATGTTAACACCCTGGTATAAGGGTGAAGAGACAGGGATAATGAGCATCTCAGTGGATAATGATACTATGCAAGTAGATGAGAATTATAATGGACCAGATAAATTAATGCATCACACTCTTGCTCTGTTTCCTATTTTGAAAGCGGCATTTTTTATGAATAATTGTGTGGCTTTTCAAACTGAAAAATATATTTGACATATGAAGGATATATTTCCTAAGTTGGAGCCTAAGTCAACATGCCATGAGAAAATTGAAAAAAGACCAAGTGATCAAAGCCTTCAGTTTTGAAATAGATTCCTTTGTTGAACAACAGATGAAAAGGAAAAAATAAAGAGAGACCTGCTTTTTAGGAGATGTTGTCAAGGTATCATAAACAATGTAAAGGAACTCGGAGTAAAATAGATGTGGGTACTGGGACTTAGGGAAGTCACAGCACAGCTCTCCTCTCATCTCACAGCAGGGAAAGCACTTAGAGAGTCCTTGACTGGCATGATGAATCAAATCACCTGGGTCACTTCTTTTAAAAAAAAAAAACAACACATCATTCTAAAGATAGAACACCACACTCAGAAACACTACTTGCCAGCATCAATGGAAGCAAAGAGACAGACTGGGAGAATGCACTGTGTGAACACGGTGGTACGTCTAAGATGCCCGTCCCTGTGTCCCTGCATCCTGGAATGGACACCCTGTGTATTTATGGCTTCCCCTGAATACAGTGCAGAGATAAACAAAGACCAACCATGTGAGAAAAGAAAAGGTTGTTCATTCTGAGCTCCTTATAGCATGGGAGTCAGCCACTGCTGCTTGCATTTTGGCGGAGATCAGGAGGCAAGCAGAGGAGGGGAAAGCTTTCTAGTGGTAAAAGGGAGGCTCCTGAGGCTGTGGGCCAGGGGGAACTTCCATTAGGCCTAGAAAAGCATGTGTTCTCCAAACCCTAAATAGAAATTCTCAAGATTCAGAAGTCTCCTAATTCCGGAGCATCTGTTGCAATCCTGATCAAGCAAATACTATTGAGAAGTGGCTAAATAAAAATCAATTAATTTGAGAGTTAACAATTCCTTTCCTACTGCAGTTTGTGAAATATCTTAAAAGTGTTGATTTTTTGTGAGTTCATTGGAACTTTTGATTTATTTTATCCTCCAAATGTTCAACTACAGTAGGTCATTTAGATGATGAGACTATTCTTGAGTTTAATCTATTGATTTGGAAACTTGGTACGGTATTTGGTGAAGTTGATTTTGGACCCAAACTCATAGTGAAATAAAGAACTCACTGAACAGAATCCGGTTACCTTTGGTATATGGAGCAAGCTACACAGGCAGTGAACCAAATCGTTTTTTTTCCTTTCTTGCAGCCAGGCTTTGTGCAGCACCATACTTTGTACATTTCTTTTTATTTAAGGTCAGAGAGTTCACATGCATTGTTTCTTTTATTTTGTAACATTTGACTTCTATTTTTTTTTCTTCCTCTTTCTCTGCCTCCTGTTGCTGCATTTGCCAGATTTTCTGTTGGACAGTTTGAATAGTGCTATAGAGGTTCAGCAGGAAAAATGGCTGGGATCTCCTCGATTGTCAGAGAAATCCCAGGGTGCCTCTGCTATATTGCCAACACATTGATTGATTTCTCTGCTCCTGCAAGTCTGTGACATTATTGCACCATTTAGCTTCCAAAGTGAGAAGTCTTTGCCTATGAGAAGCACTGTGTTACAGATATCTTCAGTGAGATCCATGACTGAATATCACTTTGCAATCTAAAATATCACTCAACGAATATAACCCTAAAGAGAAATATTGGACAATAGCTTATTTGGTACATATTTCATATAAAATGGATGTATTAATCACCCAATTCATGAAATAATTTACTTTTCTTCTTTATTCTTTTTAAAATATATTTTATACCTTTGGATTAATTAATTAATACCCATAAAACAAATGGAAATGACATTAGTTTTCATTAAGGGTGGCTGTTACCTTTGAAATAACTTTTTACAAAGTAGGTTTTTATAGATGAGGTCTAACAAATGTTTGTCATTTATTGTGATTTTATTTGTGATAACATACAGTTTTGTTTTATTCATTGTTTTAAAAACCAAATAGTCAATACCCTATGATTCAAAAGTAAACTGAAAGAAATGTATCTAACCATGTATTGAGTTGGTACATAACACACACAAAGAAAGAAATTTACTCAAGTTACTTTCCAATATAGTGTTTTTGTTGTAATTCCATGTGGGTTTCTGAGTATCTAAAAAAATAAGGAAAAATTGTTATGCTTTAAAATGCATTCAATATATTTATTATTACTTTGAAGTTATTATTATATATGTAATATAAGACATATAAGTAATTATATTAGTTAAACAATACCAAGGTGACACTACTGTAAAATCAAGAAGTTAAAACAAAAACTTAAACTTCAAATGGAAATTTAAGATTTAATTTATAAACTCATGAACTATGTAATCCTTTGTTTAATATGTTTTTCTTTTGAGAGCTGAGTTTTCTATCAGTACATGATTAACATATTTAATATAATATGAGGGAAGAAAAAATCATTGAAACTGATAATAAATAAATGAATCTTTTGAAAAAATAATCACCAAACTAATATAATCATCTCCTAACATCAAAAGAAAAAATGTTGAGAGAGGAACATAAAATAAAATAAAATAAATACAAAAAATAAAAACTGGCAATGATTTCGTTTTAATCACTAAAAAGAAAGAGGCATTAAGTAAAATATTGAATGAGGTTATACAGTTACAGGGAACCAGAATTATCAAACAATGCTCAGAGAGTGTGGAGTTACATTTATTACGTGTGGGTCCAGAGGAAAATGTATCTCAAATTCTGGGAACCAACATGGAGGAATTTTTTCTATTTATATGTTTTTACCTTATTTGTCTCCCAAATACGGGATGTTTCCCTCTCCTTTTGCAAGAGCCCCTACATACTGGGCCTTGAGACCTCAACCAAAGGCCTGGCCTGGTGTCAGCACTGATAATTTTGTCCGGATGTTTAATGGCCTCTCTGGAGTGAGAATAGTCTCATCTTCCTTAATATTTAAGCAAGTATACATTTACAGAAGTCAAATAGCAGAGTTAAAATTTCTAACAGCAGTTTTTATATAAGATGGATGCTTCAATACAAAGACATGTGAATACCTAGATAAAATAGGACTAAAGTGTCTATTATCTATCTATCTATTTATCTATCTATCTACCTATCATCGATTTATCTATCATCTATCTGCTAATATAAATCCCAATAGAAATAGGAAGCTTGAAGAAAAATTATATGTAAGAATATCTACAGATTTTCTTGTCTCATAACTCAATAATTATCAATGACATAATAAAATCTTATCATAAAAGAGGATAGAAAAATAGGGAAAACAGGAATATTTTAATGTATGCAAACATAGTGAAATTAATAAAATAGAAAATAGAAAGAAACAATGAGTTTATTTGAACTAACTAGATAATACTCTGAGAAAAATACCTTTTAATGAATGAATTATTTATTTGCTAGATATTTTATAGTGTACAATTGCCTATGTTCAGAGGACAAAAATGGCAGCAGAATAGGCGGACTTATCTGGAGCCTTATGGCTGGGCAGATGGAGAGAGCAGCTGAGAATTGCACTGGGAGTGTTTGTTTGCAAGTTAAGAGTCAGTTATCCTCCAGGAGAAGGTGGGGGACTGCTGGACAGGGCTCCCCTGACCAGGCAGCCCCACTGCCATGGGGTTTTTGTCTGCCTGAGCCACCAGCACAAATGCGGAGACCACACCATCTTTCAGGAGGAAGTGATGCTATGGTGGTCTGAAAAGCTACAGCTGCAGCACCCACCAAACAGCCCGGGGACCCAGAATACCTCTCTCCAATCAGCACAGACACTCGGACTCAGAGGAGCTCCACACACCACAGGGAAAGGTCAAATTTCGCCTGGAGTAAGGTGAGGTCTCCTATCCCACAGAACAGAGATGCACACACGGTGGGAACTGGACTGGGGGAAAGCTGCTCTAAAGAGAAATTTGTAGATGTGGGGCAGGGTGTGATCCCTAAATGTGGAAGGGAACCCTCAGAGCTATTAACAGAGGGGAACTCTAGAAAGCAACTCATTTTGATCTGAGGCAAAAGGACAGCCTGGGAGTTATTACAGTGTCCCGGCTGCTCAAACAGGAGCGGGGAAGGGAGAGAGCACAGACTGCACTCTCCTCTTCAGACCCTGGCTTCTGATTGCTAAGCCCAATACATAGGATCACACAATTGGAGACATCCTGAGAGACTGCAGGGGAAGGCTGTTTTTCTGGAACTTGGGGATTGGTGCACTGAATAACCATCAGAGAATCAGCTCTGGGGCAACCCATCCCCACAAACCGGTATTGAGAACCAAAGAGTAGCAGGATCTAAGCACAGCCTAGAGAGGTCTTGTGCTTAGTCTCAGAGGTCAATTTTTAAACACTACCACCCAGTGGATGAGTCACAAATTGACTCTAGCATAATCTAAAAAGAATAAAGAGATTAAGACACACTTCAGCAGTGGAACACCAAGGACTGTAATAACCTCCCGACTGCGTAAAAGGAGTGCCAAACAGAACAACAGTAGAAGTGAATGACCTCCCATTCTATTTTTATTTTTTATTTATTTTTATTTTTTGCATATTTTAATTAAAAAACTGTTTTTTTCTCCCCAATTAATTTTACCTTTTTAATTATTACATTTTTATTTTCAACTAGTATGACTACTACAACTATTTTATCTTAAAAAAAAAGTGTCATTTTATTGGATCTTAATTTTATTTTGGGATTAGAGTTATACATTCTATTTTCATCTTTCCATTAGCATAATTTTACTCTATCTCAATTCTACCTTTATGTCAACACTCTCTTCCTAAATTTTCCCATTTTGTTGACTTGTTTCTCTTTCCCATTTCCAACTTTAGATTCTCCTATTCTTTCTTTTTACCTGGCTAAAATTTCACCCCAATTATATATCTAATTTCAAATCACCTACTACAAGTCCATACAAACCTTTCTGTTCTTGTCTTCATTATCCAAAAAATTGTTTTTTCTATGTCCTTTTGTGTTGTTTGCCTGAACAGTGATTATATCAGTTTTTTATACTTTTTTGTGAGATTGCTTTTGCTTATTCTACTTGTTTTATTTTGCTTTTTTTTTTAACTTCACTTTTCCTTCACCTCCCTTGATATTGGTTGTTATTTGTAGTTTGTATTAATCTCCAAGTACTTGTTGGTGCCATTTCTTGGGATTTGTGCCTATTCTATTGGAGTTTCCTCCTCACATCTATAGCTTGTTCCCTTTTTCTCTCTTGTTCTCTTTCTTTTATCTCTGACTTTTTTCTCTTTCTCTTTTCTTCTTCTTTTTATTTTATTTTATTTGTTTATTTTTTCTCCCCTTTCCCAATTTGATTTTGGCACTTCTTTCTTTTCTTTTTTCCTCAATTTGCTCTTCTTCTTTCTCTACTTACCACTAATTTGTCTTTATTGGTGGTCACGTTATTTGTGGTTATTAACATCATGAGTACATTTTTGTTCAGACCCTAGTGTGTTGTACCTGGTCATGTTGTACTTTTTTTGCCTTTAAATCAACATAGAAGAGAGAACTACATAACCAGACACCTGTAGAAGAAAGACCATGGGCAGACGAAAAAACAGCTCGCATATAACAGAAAACAGGTATCACCAGAAATAAAAGTAAAGGAAAGAGAAGAAATAGACCTACCAGAGAAAGAGTTCAGAAAAATAGTCATAAGGTGGCTGAAAAGAATGGAAGGCAAAATCGACAATGTGAGTAAGACCCCAGAGGAACTGAAAAAGAAACAAGAAGAAATGAAGAATAATCAAGAAGAAATGAAAAATGACATAACTGCTATAAAGAACTCAATAGAAAGCATCAAATGTTGACAAGAAGCAGCAGAGGACCACATCAGTAAGATAGAAGACAAGGTAGGAAAAATACCCAATTCAGCAGCTTCTGGAAAAAAAAAATTAAAAGCAAGAGGAGAGCCTAAGGGAACTTTGGGATAACATGAAACAAAACAAAATCCGCATAATTGGTGTTCCAGAAAGAGTAGAAACCAAGCAAGGAAGAGAAAACCTGTTTGAAAAAAATAATGACAGAAAACTTTGCAAATATAGGAAAGAAAAAACCTACACAAATTCAAGAAGATCACAGAATCCCAAGCAAAATGAACCCCAAAAAACTGACACCAAAGAACATTATAATTAAATTGGCAAACACCAATGACAAAGTAAGAATCTTAAAAGCAGCCAGAGAGAAACAGAATGTTACCTACAAAGGAACCCCCATAAGAATAGTTATTGATTTCTCAACAGAAACTCATTAGGCCAGAAGGGAATGGAATGAAATATAAAAAATCAGGCAAAGGAAGGGTCTGAATCCAAGAATACTGTACCCAGCAAGGATTTCAATTAAAATTGAAGGTGAAATCAGGAGCTTCACAGACAAAAAAAGAATAAGGTAATATATTATGAACAAACCTGCAATGCAAGAAATGTAAAGGGTCTGCTGTTAAAAAAAGGAAATAAGAAGCAAAGAAGGAACTCGGGGGTAAAGACTAAAAATGGCAACAGATAAGTCCCTATCAATAATCACTTTAAATGTAAAGGGATTAAATGCTCCAATCAAAAGACATAGGGTAACCGATTCGATAAGAAAACATGATCCCTATATCTGTGTTCTACAAGAAACCCACCTCTGGAAAAGACATGCACACAGATTAAGGGTAAAGGGATAGACAATGATATTTCAGGCAAATGGAAATGAAAAAAAAAAAAAAAAGCTGGGGTTGCAATACTTATATCTGACAAAGTAGATCTCAAAGTGAAAGATGTAACAAGAGATAAAGAAGGCCACTTCAGCCAAAACAGGTTTGGTTCAGTGGACAGAGTGTCAGCCTGCTGACTGGAAGGTCCCAGTTTCGATTCTGGTCAAGGGCATGTATCCTGGTTGCGGGCACATCTCCACTGTGGGGTGTGCAGGAGGCAGCTGATCGATGTCTTTCTCTCATCAATGTTTCTAACTCTCTATCCTTCTCCCTTTCTCTCTGTAAAAATCAATAATATATATATATATATACTTTTTAAAAAAGGCCACTTCATAATACTAAAGGGAACAATCCAACAAGAAGAAACAACTCTGGTAAACATATACATGCCCAATATAGGAGCACCTAAATACATAAAAGACTCCTGGAGAATATTAAGGGAGAGATTGACAGCAATACAATCATAGTAGGAAACTTTAATACCCCACTTCACCACTGGACATATCCTCTAAACAAAAAATCAGCAAAGAAACATCAATCTTAAATGACTCACTAGACCAGATGGAATTAATTGACATCTCAAGAACATTTCACCCCAAAGCCACAGAATATACATTCTTCTCCAGTGCACATGGGTCATTGTCAAAAATAAACCATATGTTGGTTCATAGGAAAAGTCTCTTCAAATTCAAGAAGATAGAAATCATATCAATCATTTTCTCAGATCACAGTGGCATAAAACTGGAAATCAACTACAATAAAAACAATCCAAAGAAATCCAACACATGGAGAATAAACAGCATCCTATTAAACAACGACTGGGTAACCAGAGAGATCAAGGAAGAAATAAAAAAACATCATGGCAACAAATGACAATGACAACACAACAATACAAAATTTATGGGACAGAGTGAAAGCAGACTTAAGAGGGAAGTTCATAGTTTTACAAACCTAGTGCAAAAAAAACAGAAAACAATGTTTATAAATTACATAACCCTACAAATCAAAGAGCTAGAAAGAGAGCAACAAGGAAAGCCCAATGTATGTAGAAGGAAGGAAAGAGTAAAGATCAGAGCAGAAATAAACAACATGGAAACCAAAGAAACAATTCAAAAGATCGACAAAACCAAGAGCTGATTCTTTGCAAGGATAACCAAGATTGATGGACCTCTAGCCAGGCTCACCAAGAAGCAAAGAGAGAAGACCCAAATAAACAAAATCAGAAATGAAAGAGGAGAGATAACAACAGACCCCACCTAAATACAAAGGATTGTTAAAAAATACTACAAATAACTCTATTCCAACAAATTGGACAGCCTGCAAGAAATGGACATATTCCTAGAAAAATATAACCTTCTAAAACTTAATCAGGAAGAATCTAAAGAGCTCAATAGTCCAGTAACTATGGAAGAAATTGAAGCAGTCATCAAAAAGCTTCCAGCAAATAAAATCCCGGGACCAGATAGCTACACAGGAGAATTTTACCAAACATTCAAGGAAGAATTAAAACTAATTCTTCTCAGACTATTCAAAAATATTCAAGAAGAACGAACACTTCCAAACACCTTCTATGAAGCCAGCATTACCCTAATATCAAAACCAGGTATAGACAATACAAGAAAGAAAATTATAGGCCAATATCTCTCATGAACATCGATGCCAAAATCCTCAACAAAATTCTAGCAAATCAGATACAGCAGTACATCAGAAAGATCATACACCATGACCAAGTAGGATTCTTCCCAGGAATGCAAGGATGGTGGAATATTCACAAATCGATAAACGTAATACATCACATAAACAAATTGAGAGATAAAAATCACATAGTCATATCAATTGGTGCAGAAAAAGCATTTGCAATATCCAACACCCTTTCTTGATAAAAACTCTCAGCAAGGTGGGAATAAAAGGATCATACCTCAACATCATAAAAGCCATATATGATAAACCCACAGCTAACATCATACTCAATGGGCAAAAACTAAAACTATTTCCCCTAAGAAAAGGAACAAGACAGAGATGTCCACTCTCACCTCTCATGTTCGACATAGTACTGGAAGTATTAGCAATTGCAATTAGACAGGGAGAAGAAATAAAAGACATGAGAATTGGAAAAGAAGAAATAAAATTTCCTTATTTGTAGATGACATGATACTGTACATAAAAAAAACCTGAAGGCCTCCATCCCAAAACTAATTGACTGAAGAAATGCATTCAGAAATGTAGCAGGATATAAAATTAATGCCAAGAAATCTGTGGCGTTTCTACATGAATAGCGAAATTACAGAAAGAAATACTAAAAAAGCAATCCCATTTACCATCACACCAAAAAAATTAAGATACCTAGGAACAAACCTAACTAAAGAGGTAAAAGACCTATATGCAGAAAACTACAGAACATTGAAAAAAGAGTTAGAGGAAAAAGTAAACAGATGGAAGAGCATTCCATGTTCATGGATTGGGAGAATCAACATAACTAAAATGCCCATAAAAAGCAATCTATAGATTCAATGCTCTAACCATTAAAATACCAACAATGTATTTCACAGCTCTAGAAAGAACTCTTCAAAGATTCATCTCAAACAAAACAAGAAGACGAATAGCCACAGCAATCCTGAGAAAGAAGAATAAAGTAGATGGAATCTCAATACAATATTTCAAGCTATATTACAAAGCAACTTTTCTCAAAATAGCCTGGTATTGGCACAAGAACAGACATATAGACTAAAGGGATAGAATAGAGAATCCGGATGTCCACCAAAACCACTATGCTCAATTAATATTTGACAAAGGAAGCATGAATATACAATGGAGCCAAGCCAGCCTCTTCAATAAATGGTATTGGGAAAATTGGACAGATACATGCAAAAAAATGAAACTGGACCACCATCTTACACCATACACAAAAATAAACTCAAAATGGATACAGGACTTAAACATTAGAAGAGAAACCATAAAAATACTATTGGAATCCACAGGCAGCACAAACTCAGACATATGCTGAAAGAACTTCTACACTGATACTGCTCCAAGGGCAATGGAAGCTAAAGAAAAAATAAACAAAGGGGACTATATCAAAATAAAAAGCTTTTGTACAGCCAAAGAAACCACCAACAAAACAATAAGAAAGACCACTGAATGAGAGAACATATTTGCAAATATTATCACTGATAAAGTTTTAATATCCAAAATATACAGCCAACTTATACAACTTAATAAAAGGAAGATGAAGGACCTAATAAAAAAAAATGGGCAATGGACCTAAATAGAACCTTTTCTAAAGAGGACAGAAGGAAGGCCAAGAGACACTTGAAAACATATTCTAAGCCACTAATTATCTGAGAGATGCAGATCAAAATGACAACGCGATACCATGTCACACTCCTCAGAATGGCAATCATCGACAAATCACCAAAGACAAGTGTTGGCGAGGATGCGGAGGAAAAGGAACCCTTGTGAACTTTTGGTGGGTATGCACACTGTTGCAGCCACTGTGAACAGTATAGAGTTTCCTCAAAAAACTAAAAATGAAACTTCCATTTGACCCAGCAATCCCACTCTTAGGAATATATCCTAAGAAAGTAGAAACTCCAATCAGAAAGGATTTATGCACCCCTATGTTCATAGCAGCAAAATTTTCAATAGCTACAATTTGGAAACAGCCTAGGTCCCCGTCAGTAGATGAGTGGATCAAAAAACCATGGTACATCTACACAATGGAATTCTATGCTGCCATTAAAAAGAAGGAATTCTTACTATTTGCAGCAACCTGGGTGGAACTGGAGAGCCTTATGCTAAGTGAAATAAGCCAGTCAATGAAGGAGAAACACCACATGCTCTCCCTCATTTGTGGATAATAAAGAACATTATAAACTGATGAACAAAAGAATAGATACAGAAGCAGTAAAGCATCAAACAGACTGTCAAATTATAGCAGGAAGCTGCGGTTCTTAACCCTTTTTAATGCTGTGACCTTTTAATACAGTTCCTCATGTTGTGGTGATCCCCAATCTTAAAATTATTTTCGTTGATTCCTCATGACTGTAATTTTGCTACTGTTAATGAATCATTATGTAAATATCTGTTTTCCAATGGTCTTAGGCAACCTTGCTAGCAGTTTTCAACCCGTGGGTCACGACCCACAAGTTGAGAACTGCTGCTGTAGAGCCTAAGACCATCAGAAAATACAGATATTTACATTATGATACATTATAACAGTAGCAAAATTACAGTTAAGAAGAGCAACAAAAATAATTTTATAATTGGGGGTCACCACAACCTGAGGAACTGTATTAAAAGGTCACAACATTAAAAAAGTTGAGAACCGCTGGCAGGAAGCTTAAGGAGAGGTGAGGTAGATAAGAGATCAACCAAAGAACTTGTATGCATGCATATAAGCATAACCAATGAACACAAGACACTGAGGGATTGGGGTATGCTTGGGAGGGGGCGCAATGGGAATATATGTATACATGTACACCAATAAAGAAATTTAAAAAAAATTGCCTATGTTCAATTTTACTTTACCAGTCTTTTTAATAGCATTAGTAAATATTAACTTCTTGTAATTTCTTCTCACATCTAACATTTTGAAAATAATGCCTCTAAACTGAAATTATAGCAACAAGTGCTGTTCAGTTATAAAAAGTAAAAATGTAAATATCCCTCAGTAAAACTATTCTCTCACAGTTTTTTTTCCAGTTTTTCATTTTGCTGTAACT
Organism: Lasiurus borealis; assembly: GCA_004026805.1. Classification (NCBI taxonomy): domain Eukaryota; kingdom Metazoa; phylum Chordata; class Mammalia; order Chiroptera; family Vespertilionidae; genus Lasiurus; species Lasiurus borealis. The sequence goes on from PVJN01007755.1 coordinate 55,592, forward strand.
AAAGAAATTAGATATTTAGCCTCTTCAATTGAGAGATTAGGATGAAAGAGTTATTAAATCGTGATGTTCAAATTTACATCTAGTACATTTTAACACACTTTGAATTTGCACCTTAAATAGGCTGACATGTGGCAAATTAAATTTAATGTTGACAAATGTAGAGTAATGCAAATTAGTCTCAGATATAATAAGGAACATAAAAATTATAGACAATTAAAGTGATATATGAAGACCTTGAAAAAGACCTCCAATTGTTTACAAACTTTCAGGAACCTTCTCTGAAAATAAACCCCATGATCTTTTTTTAAATGTCAGAAATTAAATACAAAAGTCTAAATACCTCCAGCTATCTACTAATTGGGCCACCTGGTTCCAAACTGGAAAAAGGAACATTCTTTTTATAGCAAGTGCATCTTCTAGAAAGACAAGTAACATCTCACTGTGATGCCCATAGAATAGAGACATTTTTCTGTCTATTAACATCTGGAGAGGAATTTTAAGGGCAAAGACCAAAAAATACTGCAAGAGTATTTGGGCATAGAACTCCAGGTCAGATCTCAGCCAGTGAGAAAGGAACTACCAGGTAACATTGCTTCATCAGGCTTCTAGGATCTGCTAAGCTGTTAAGACACATTGCTGTTTTAGAATTTGGAATGCCTTTTTCACTGTCCTGGATATAAACATGAGGTTAAAATCTGCTGCAACTCCTTCTAGGCTGTAAGATTCTTGAGGGAGCAGTAGAAACCCACTGGCCCATCAGAAAAGAATAAAGGCAACACTGGAACATCCATCAAATGTATTGTTTTTCTTTTCTTCTTCCTTTTTCCCTTTATTTATTTATTTATGCCAGTTTCTTTAATCCTTAAAAATCATGCCGAGGAAGATATTATTTTCCTCCTTTTAGCTTTCTCTAACCTTAAACTGAAAAATTCAGTCTGAAATCCTAGTCATAATAAATATGTCACAATATAAATGAATTAGAATTTCCTATATGATGTTTTTAAAACTAAAATTAAACAAAATTGTGCACTTACACATATATTTTATGGATAAGTGCATATAACATATCTATGTGATTATAAATTTACTAAATGCACTTAATTGCTTTAAGAGATGCACAATTTAAAATATTAGACATATTCTCACATTAATCTTTGCCACACTCTTCAATGTGCATAAAAGAAGAGCTTAGGAGCACCAGTGGAACACAGGGAATTGCAATATTGTCCTGACTAGGAAACAGGCATGCCGAACAGAACAATAGAGGAAGTGAAAACTTCACTATTGCACATTCTATTTTTAAATGTTTTATTTTTTAATGTTTTATTATTATTTTTAATTTTTTCATCTTTTACTTAAGAAACTTTTTTCCTTTTTTCTCACTTGATTTTACCTTTTTAATTAATACATTTTTATTTTTCAATAAGTATTATTACTACTACTATTTTACCCTTATGAAAAAAGTGTAATTTTATTTTCATTTTATTTTACTTTAAGATTAGAATTCTACAATCTATTTTCATCTTTCCTTTAGCATCATTTTACTGTATCTCAACTCTACCTTTATCTCATCATCCTCTTCATAACTTTGCCCCTTTTATTGCTCTGTTTCTCTTACCCTTTTTCCATTTTTTATTTTCCCTATTCTTTCTTGTTAACCCCTGTTAAAATTTGACCCTACTTATATATCTAATTTTTAATCCCCTCCATCAAGTTCATACACATCTCTCTTTTCTCTGTCTTCACTATCCAAAAAAATTGTTTTTCTCTCTGTCTTCTTGTTGTTTGCTTGAATGTTGCTTATATTGATTTTTTATACTTTTTTGTGAGATTGTTTTGCTTATTCTTTTTGTTTTTTGTTTGCTTTGTTTTTGTTTGTTTTTTTACTTCTGTTTTCCCTCCCCTCACTTGATATTAGATGCTATTTATATTAATCTCCAGGTACTTGTTACTGGAATTTGCTGGGATTAGTGGCTGCTCTATAGGAGTTTTTTATATAATTTGTTCCCCATCTCTTTCTTATTCTCTTTCTTTTTTCTCTTTCTTTTTTTCTCCCTTCTCCTAATTTCATTTTGGTAATCCTTTCTTTTTTTCTTCTTTTCTCTCTTCTTCTTTCTCTCATATCCCCTAATTTGTCTCTCTCTGGTGATCACCTTTATTTGTGGTTATTAATATTCTGAACACTTCTGTTCAGTGCCTTGTGCATTGTACCTGGTTGTGTTGTATTTTGTGCCTTTAAATTAATGCAGGATAGAGAGACCTACATAAGCAGACACCTGGAGAAGAGAGATCATAGGTAGACAAAGAAACAGCCCACATATGAAAGAATAGCAGGAATCACCAGAAAAAAAGTAAACAAAATGAAGGCAAGTAACCTGCCAGAGAAAGAATTCAGGGAAATGGTCATAATGTGGCTGAAAAGAATGGAAGATAAATTCGACAATATGAGTAAGAACCAAGAGGAAATGTAAAAGAACCAAGAAAAAAGAAAAATGACATTGCTGCTGTAAAGAACACCATAGAAAGCATCAAAAGTAGACTAGAAGAAGCAGAGGACTGCATCAGTGAGCTAGAAGACAAGGTAGGAGCAGGTTCTAGAAAAATTATATTAAAAAGCAGAATGAGAGCCTAAGGGAAATTTGGCGCAACACAACACAAAACAAAAATCCTCATAATAGGGGTTCCAGAAGGAGAGGACACTGAGCAAAAAATAGAAAATCTGTTTGAAGAAATAATGACAAAAATTTCCCAGATATATGAAAGAAAAAACCCACACAAAATAAGAAGCTCACAGAGTCCCAAGCAGAATGAACCCCAAAAGACTGTTGCTAAGACAAATTATAATTAAATTGGAAAACACCAACAACAAAGTAAGAATCTTAAAAGCCAGAGAGAGATAGAAAATTAGCTAGAAAGAAATCTAAATCACACTAGCAACTGATTTTTCAACAGAAACTCATCAGGCCAGAAGGGAATGGAATGAAATATATGAAGTCATACAAAGGAAGGGTCTCAATCTAAGACTAATGTAACCAGCAAGTCTATCAATCAAAATTGAAGGTGAAATCAGGAGCTTCATAGACAAAAAAGAACTAAGGGAATTTATTACCACCAAACTAGCAATACAAGAAATGCTAAAGGATCTGCTAAAAAAAAAAATAAATAAAAAAAAAAATAAAGAAGGAATACATGGGTAAAGAACAAAAATAAAAATGGTGACAAATATGTACCTATCAATAATAACTTTAAATGTAAATATAAATGGATTAAGTGCTCCAATCAAAAGACATAGGATAACAAATTGGACAAGAAAACACAAAACATATATCTGCTGTCTACTAGAAAACCACTTCAGAATGTAAGACCCATAAAGACTGAAGGTGAAGGTATGGAAAAAGGTTTTTTAGTCAATGGAAATGAAATAAAAATTTAAAAAAACAGCTGTGGGAACAATACATATATCTCAAAAATTAGATTTGAAAGTAAAAGACATAATAAGAGATAAGGAAGGCCACTTTATAATACTAAAAGGAGCAATCCAATAAGAAAAAATAACTTTGGTAAACATATAGGCACCCAATACAGGAGCACCAAATACATTAAAACAAACAAAGAAACAAGAACAAACAAACAAACAAAAAAAACGCCTGGAGGGTTATCATGGAAGAGATTGACTACAATACAATCATAGTAGGAGACATTGAACAAGTCAATTAAACAAAAATAAGCAAAGAAACATCAATCCTAAATGACTCACTAGACCAGATGGAATTAATTGACATCTTCAGAACATTTCACCCCAAAGCCACAGAATATACATTATTCTCAAGTGCACATGAGTCATTTTCAAAGATAAACCATATATTGGGCCATAGGAAAAGTGTGTTCAAATTCAGAAAGATAGAAATCATATCAAGCATTTTCTCAGTGGCATAAAACTGAAAATCAACTACAGTAAAAACAATCCAAAGAAATCAAATATATGAATACTAGACAGCATGCTATTAAAAAATGACTGGTTTACCAGAGAGATCAAGGAAGAAAAAAAAAACAAAAAACATCATGCCAACAAATGACAATGAAAACACAACAATCCAAAATCTATGGTAAACATTGAAAGCAGTTTTGAGAGAGAAGTTCATAGTTCCACAAGCCTACTGCAAAAAATAAGAAACAATGGTAATAAAATACCTAACCCTACAACTCAAAGTGTTAGGAAGAGATCAACAAGAAAAGCCCAGTTTAAGCAGAAGGAAGGAAATAATAAAGTTAAGAGGAGAGATAAATGACTTAGAGACCAAAGAACTCAAAAGATCAACAAAACCAAGAGCTGGTTCTTTGAAAGGATAAACAAAGATTGATGAACCTCTAGCCAGCCTCACCAAGAAGGAAAGGGAGAGAATCCAAATAAACAAAATCAGAAATGAAAGAGGTGAGATAACAACAGACCCCACCAAAATACAAAAGATTTCTAAGAAAATATTATGAACAACTCTCTTCCAACAAACTGAACAACCTGGAGGAAATGGACATATTTCTAGAAAAAATATAACTTTCCAAAACTCAATCAGGAAGCATGTAATCATCTCAATAAACCAATCACTATGGAAGAAATTGAAATAATCATCAAAAAGCTTCCAGCAAACCAAAGCCTGTGACCAGACAGGGGAGTTTTACCAAGCATTCAAGGAAGAATTAAAACCAATCCTCCTCAGACTATTCCAAAAAATCCAAGAAGAAGGAACACTTCCAAACACCTCATATGAAGCCAGTATCACTCTAATACCAAAACTAGATAAAGACAATACAATTAAAATTAAAGAGAATTACAGGCCAATATCCCTCATGAACATATATGTCCAAATTCTCAACAAAATTCTAGCAAATCAGATACAGCAGGACATCAGAAAGATCATACACCAAGACCAAGTAGGATTTATCCCAGGAATGCAAGGATAGTACAATGTCAGCAAATCAATCTACGTGATACATCATATAAATTGAGAGATAAAAGTCATTTAGTCATATCAATTGATGCAGAAAAGGCATTTGACAAAATTCAACACCCTTTCTTGATAAAAACTCTCAGCAAGGTGGGAAGAGAAGGATTAAAACTCAACATAATAATAGCCATATATGATAAACCCACAGGTAACATCATACTCAATGGGAAAAAACTAAAACCAAATACCTTAAGGACAGGAATAAGACAGTTATGCCCACTATCACCACTCCTGTTTGACGTAGTACTGGAAGTATTAGCCATTGCAATTAGACAAAAAGAAGAAATAAAAGGCATACAAATTGGAAAAGAAGAAGTAAAGCTGTCTTTATTTTCAGAAGACATGATATTGTACATAAAAACTCCAAAAGACTCCATAAAAAAATGGACTTAATAAATGAATTCAGCAATACAGCAGGATACAAAAATTAATGCCAAGAAATCTATGGGATTTCTATACACCAATAGTGAACTTACAGAAAGATAAACTAAAAAAGCAATCCCATTTACCATTACACCAAAAAAAAAATTAGATATCTAGGAATAAACTTAACTAAGGAGATAAAAGGCATATACCTGGATAACAACAGGACACTGGAAAAAGAGATAGAGGAAGGCATAAATAGATGGAAGAGCATATCATGCTCATGGATTGGAGAATCAACATCATTAAAATGTCCATCCTTCCAAAAGCAATCTATAGATTCAATGCACTACCCATTAAAATACCAATGGCATATTTCACACACCTAGAAAGAACTCTCCAAAGATTCATCTGGAACAAAAAAAGACCCTGAATAGCCACAGCAATCCTGAGAAAAAAGAATAAAGTAGGTGGGATCTCAATACCAGATTTCAAGTTGTACTACAAAGCCACTATTCTCAAAACAGCCTGGTACTGGCACAAGAACAGACATATAGACCCATGGAATAGAATAGAGGATCCAGATATTGACCCAAACTACCCTCAATTAATATTTGACAGAGGAGGCATGAACATACAATGTAATCAAGAGAGCCTCCTCAATAAATGGTGTTGGGAAAATTGGACAGATAGGTGCAAAAAAAATGAAACCTGACCACCAACTTACACTATACATAAAAATAAACTCAAATAGATACAAGATTTAAACATTTTCCCATTTATGGGAAATCATAAAAATACTAGAGGGATCCACAGGCAGCAAAATCTCAGATATATGCTGAAGGAACTTCTTCATTGATACTGCTCCTAGGGCAACGGAAGCTGAAGAGAAAATAAATAAATGGGACTACATCAAAATAAAATCTTTTGCACAGCAAAAGAAACCATCAACAAAACAACAAAAAAGAACATATTTACAAATGTTACCACTAATAACATTTTAACCTCCAACATCTACAGCCAACTTATACAACTTAATAAAAAGAATATAAATGATCCAATAAAAAAGTGAGCAATGGATCTAAATAGAATCTTTTCTAAGGAAGACAGAAGGAAGGGCAAGAGACACATGAAAACATGCTCAGAGTCACTGATTATCCAAGAGATGCAAATCAAAATGACAATGTGATACCATCTCACACTCCACAGAATGGTCATCATCAACAAATCAACAAACAACAAGTGTTGGTGAGGATGCAGAGAAAAAGGAACCCTCGTGCACTGCTGATGGAAATGCAGCCTGGTGCTGCCATTGTAGAGAACAGTATGAAGTTTCCTCAAAAAACTAAAAATGGAACTCCATTTGACCCAGTTATCTCACTCATAGGAATATATCCTAAGAAAGTAGAAACACTAATCAGAAAGGATATATGCACCCCTATGTTCACAGCAGCACAATTTACAATAGCTAAGATCTGGAAATAGCCTAGGTGCCCGTCAGCAGATGAGTGGATCAGAAAACCATGGTACATCTACAGAATGGAATTCTATGCTGCCATAAAGAAGAAAGAATTCTCACGATTTGCAGCAACCTGGATGGAACTGTAGAGCCTTATGCTAAGTGAAATAAGCCAGTCAATGAAAGAAAAATACCACATGATCTCACTCATTTATGGATAATAAAGAATATTGTAAATTGATGAATAAAAAGATAGATACAGAGGCAGTAAAATATCAAACAGACTGTGAAATTACAGTGGAAAGGTTAGAGAGAGGAGAAGTAGATAAGAGATCAACTGAAGGACTTGTATGCATGCATATAAGCATAACCAATGGATTCAAGACACTGAGGGGTGAGGGCATGCATGGGGGTGGTGTTGGGGAGGGGCAATGGGAAGATATGTACACATGTAATACATTAATAAAAAAAGAACTTTAACAACAAATATTGATAAATGTGCTGGTTTTCTGAATTACAAGCAACTTATAGAAGAAGAATAAATTAAACTTAAAATTATAGAATTTAATTTTTTAATTTTTTTATTTTTTATATATGTTATTGAATTTTTACAGAGGAAGGGCAGAGATAGAGAGTTAGAAACATCAATAAGAGAGAAACATTAATCATCTGCCTCCTGCACACCCCTTACTGGGGATGTGCCCACAACCAATGTTTGTGCCTGCAACCAAGGTACATGCCCTTAACTCGAATTGAAGCTGGGACCTTTCAGTCTGCAGGGTGATGCTCTTTCCACTGAGGCAAATCAGTTAGGGCTATTTTTTTAAATTTCTTTATTAAGGTATTAAATTTGTGTTCTTTCCCCCCATTGCTTCTCACCACCCAACTTAGGACCCCCTCCCCACACCCCGTTGTCTGTGTTTATTGGTTATGCTTATATGCATGCATACAAGTCAGAATTTTAAATGACTTTTAAAACAAATTTATATGAGAGAATATTTAATGTCTTTGATTTAATTCTAGCTATGATTCTGTAAGTTATAAACCTGTGGTGGTTATGGGCTGTCTTCTCCATATCTTCTCCATGGCACTTAGTACCTAGCTGTGCACATGAACATATTTAAATGCTTTTGATAAATCTGGCATGCTTTCAGATAAAATTAAGTGGGTTGACAGAAACAAACATAATAAACTATTTTAAGAATTTATATTTTACAATGTACACATGCAGATATTTAATATTCATAAAACACTGAGCAGATGTATATAATACTATTCTGATTGATAGTATATTATGCATATGAGAATGAAATATCTTCAATTTTAATCCAACTACAATTACAATTTTAGAATCAAATATATAACTCCATCCAGAGATTTAAAAGAGGATCATTCATAATTCTTCATGAATCATACATGTGGAAATATGTATCAGTGTTTACAACTCATGTGAACTCAGAAATAAACATAAATAATATAAAGGTGCATATAGATAATCTTGTAATTGTGACTATAACTAAATCCCATTAGTAATTGTTAAGTAAAATAATAACTGATATTTCAATCTCCCTTTCTCTACATTATTAAATAGGGAGGTGCTAGTGAATATTCTATATCTGTTAATACTAGTATACCTGAGAAAGCCACTCCACAGTGTTTTCAGGAAGTTTAGTACAAAACTGTTACTTTTTTTCTTTTAAAGCATTTATTTGTGTTCATTTACAGAATAATATTCTTCCCAACTGAGCTGGACTGAGGGATCTTTATTTTTATACATAATACTAATAAACTTGTTCAAAGAACACATCTGCTAATGGCTAAAATGATTGAGTAGGACAATGGTGACTTTGTTTAGCTCTTTACTGACAGCTATTCTAAAAGGTTTATGTTATTCATTTTGGGTCACTGATAAGTGTTGTGGTACAGCAGGTGAAATACTGATAAATTGCTTTCAGAGTTGGCATTACAATGTTATCCCCCAGGAGGAAAAAATGAACTATATATAAATACATATAAATTAGTTATACAAGGAAAACAGAGCAAATTTTATGTAAGTTCAGGTGTAAAGTTATGTTTTTTTGGGAATGTGAACCAACCTTTCACAGCTTTATTGCTTTACTTTATTAGCAAAATTTCTAATATTTTTATTATCTTCATTTTATTATGCTTTATTCTGAAAGGAATTATTACATCTACTCAGCAGCAAAACAAAACTTTAATTTTATTTCTAACTAGCCAATAGAGATTTCAAATGTGGCAGGCAGTCAAATAAAAGTGACAGGCTTGTGAGTGAATTATGGGAAGGTATTGTCATCTTTCAAGAAAACGTGGTTATTTACTGTTCTTAATATTTTATATAATTGTTTAGGTACTGTTTTTTGAGTCCACAGCTTATAATTCTGGTGGCTTGCATAATATAAAGGCACCATATATCTTCATTCAAATATATAAAAAACTAAATCTTCCCCACCAAACAATTTGATTTTGGCCTTAGAAATTGAGAATCTGTTATCAGCTATTAATTTGTACATAATATGCTAAAGGATAGACATAAAAATCTAGATATTTTTTTCTCTCTAGTATCTAATTCAAGTTTTTTTTTAAATATATTTTATTGATATTTTACAGAGAGGAAGGGAGAGGGATAGAGAATTAGAAACATCTATGAGAGAGAAACATTGATCAGCCATCTCTTGCACACTGCCTACTGGGGATGTGCCCACAACCAAAGTACTTGCCCTTGATCAGAATCAAACCTGGGGCCTTTCAGTCCATAGGCCGATGCTCAATCCACTGAGCCAAACCTATTTTGGCTCTAATTAAGGTTTTATAGTAAAGTGTTGATGCTTTAAAAATAAATATGCACACAAAGACCTACTGGAAGTCATATGTACATATTAAATTATCAATTGTTGTACATTCCCCTTAAAACAAAGAAAACATTCATTATTATCAAAACAATGAAAATTATGAGAAGGACTTAAGGCAATTTAGGTACAGGATACTTTGTAGTGTGTTCCCAGTGGTATAGTTTGAGTTCACCTTTATCTATGAGTTTGAGGTGAATACACTACCTCTTTGCTCACACTTGCTCTTTCAATTTTGAGGTATAGACTCTTTTTTCTATAGGCTGACCTTAATTCATAATATCATATCTCTTGAGTCATGGTGATGAGATTTCATTTTAATTTTTTTAAAAGCCTCATTTAGGCTTTAATTAGTTGTAAATGGTGAAACCCATCTATTCACTGCTAAACAAAGTATCCTAGGTTCACCCAAACTATTAGAGTTTTTAAAACCCTGTTATATCGAGATCAAGAAAAGTGTGTGGAAGTTGAGATCACCAGTTAATTATTTAACCTTATTTCATACTTTTGAAAAACATAGTAGTTTTCAAATGAATATTTTTAGATTAGAGAAGAGAGGGATGGAAAAAGGGAGGGAGAAAGGACAAAAGGAAGAAGAAAAAGGGATGGAAGGAGAGATAGAAGAAGAAAGTGACAGGGAGAGTAGAGAGGAAGAGACAATTTGTTACAATTTTCCTTCCATTCAAGAGAAAGATAAGTTGGACATAAAGAAAACACACACATCATTTAATCCTCCTGGAATTGTGTTTTGTGATTTATAAAGCCTATAAAAATACCGTCACCTTAAACATTATTGAGTATGAGATGTCAGAAAATCTACTGGCGATTTTTATACTGGAATACCTTAAAGTGAGTGATTAAGATATTTGTTTATTTACATAAGTTTATTTACATTTGTTTATTTACATCTATCTTATCTAATTTAAATGAAACCATACTTTAGAACTTGCTATGCCAAATGGTGAAAGACAGAGAGAACTTAATTCTCTGTCTTTACTCTTAATTCTCTGAACTTTACTCTTATATTCTTACTCTTGTAGGAAGTATTTGTATGTCTTAGTTAAAAATGTCAACCTTATGGGTCACTATTTCTTCCTGAGCATTCAGAAAGGAATAATCACTATTTTTTATATATACACCTTATCCTTCTGTCTGCAAATAATGATAGGTATCTCATCATTGAACAACTATTTACTGAGCTTTTACCGTTCCAGAGTACCTAACAGCCAATAGGATGAAAAAAATGTCCATTACAGTGGTACCTCGAGATACGAGTGCCCTAATGCACGAGATTTTTGAGATAAGAGCCATGGAGCAAGCTATTTTTGCTTTGAAATACGAGCAACAGTTGAGATAGGAGTAATCACATGGATCGGCCAGCTGCACACAACCCACCTGTTTACCGAGACTCGAGCGTCTCATAGTTTCCCACACCTCAAGGTTACGGAATGAATTAAACTCGTATCTCAAGGTACCACTGTATTTTGAAATGTATGTTCCAATTGATATATGATAAACAAATACTTTTAAAACTCAAATTGGATGATGTTAAGTGAGCAGAGAAAAAGAAAGCCTAGAGTAATGGGGATTTTGAAAGGAAATTGAGATTTTATTTTATTTTTCTTTAATTTTTATTTTTTGGTAGCATATCAATTTTTTTCTTTCCATTTTTTATTAATGTATTACATGTGTACATATCTTCCCATTGCCACCATCACGCCATTCCCATAAATGCCTTCACTCCCCATTGTCTTGCATTCATCGGTTATGCTTATATGCATGTATACAAGTCCTTAGGTTAAGTATCTACCCCACCTCTCCCTAACCTTCCTGATGTAATTTGACAGTCTGATGCTTTATTGCCTCTGTATCTAACTTTATGTTCATCATTTTATAATGTTCTTTATTATCCATAAATGAGTGAGATCATATGGTATTTTTCTTTCAATGACTGGCTTATTTCACTTAGTATAATACTCTCCAGTTCCATGCAGATTGCTGCAAATTGTAAGAAACCCTTCTTTTTATGGCAGCATAGTATTCCATTGTGTAGATGTACCATAGTTTTTGATCCAGTCCTCTGCTGACAGGCACGTAAGCTTGTTTCCAGATCTTAGCTATTGTAAATTGTGCTTCTATGAACATAGGGGTGCATACAGTGGTACCTCAAGATACGAGTTTAATTCGTTCCGTAACCTTGAGGAGTGGGAAACTATGAGATGCTCCAGTTGCGGTAAACTGGTGGGTCGTGTGCATCCAGCCAATTGGCACAATTACTAGTATCTCAACTGTTGCTCATATTTCAAAGCAAAAATAGCTTGCTTGGCAGCTCATATCTCAAAAATCTCGTATGTTAGGGCACTCGTATCTCGAGGTACCACTGTATATCCTTTCTGATTGGTGTTTCTAGTTTCTTAGGATATATTCCTAGGAGTGGGATTACTGGGTCAAATGGGAGTTCCATTTTTATTTTTTGAGAAAATTCCATACTGTTCTCCACAATGGCTGCACCCATCTGCATTCCCACCAGCAGTGCATGAGGGTTACTTTTTTTCCCACATCCTTGCCAACACTTGTCGTTTGTTGATTTGTTGATGATAGCCATTCTGACAAGTGTGAGATGGTACCATATTGTTATTTTGATTTGCTTCTTTTGAACAAGTAGGATTAATCTCAGGAATGCAAGGATATTAAAATATCTGCAAATCAATCAACATGATAGATTACATAAACAAATTGAGAGATAAAAACACATAGTCATATCAATTGATGCAGAAAAAGCATTGTGAAAATCCAACACCCTTTCTTGATAAAGACTCTGAATAAGATGGGAATAGAAGGATCATACCTCAACATAATAAAAGCTATATATGATAAATCCACAGCTAACATCATACTCAATGGGCAAAAATTAAAATCAATTCCCCTAAGAGCAGGGACTAGACAGGGATGCTCACTCTCACCACTCCTGTTCAACATATTACTGGAAGTATTAGCCATTGCAATTAGAGAAGACAAAGGAACTAAAGGCATCCAAATTAGAAAAGAAGAAGTAAAGCTGTCCTTATTTGCAGATGGCATGATATTATATATAAAATACTCAAAAGACTCCATCAAAAAACTAATGGAATTAACAAATGAATTCGACAAGTTAGCAGGATACAAAACTAATGCCAAGAAATCTATGGCATTTCTATATACCAATAGCGAACTTACAGAAAGATAAACTAAAAAAAAGCAATCCCATTTATCATCACACCAAAAAAAATTAAGATACCTAGGAATAAACTTAACTAAGGAGGTAAAAGATCTATATGCAGAAAACTACAGGACACTGAAAGTTAGAGATAAAGAAAGACGTAAACAGATGGTAGAGCATACCATGCTCATAGATTACGAGAATCAACATCATTAAAATGTCCATTCTACCCAAAGCAATTTATAGATTCAATGCACCCCCCATTAAAATACCAATGGTGTGCCGACACCGGTTTGGCTCGGTGGATAGAGAGTCGGCCTGCAGACTGAAAGGTCCCAGGTTCGATTCCGGTCGGGGGCATGTACCTTGCTTGCGGGCACATCTCCACTGTGGGGTGTGCAGGAGGTGGCTGATCGATGTCTCTCTCTCATCGATGTTTCTGACTTTCTATCTCTTTCCCTTCCTCTCTGTAAAAAAAAAAATCAATAAAATATATTTTTAAAATACCAATGGCGTATTTTACACACCTAGAAAGAACTCTCCAAAAATTCATCTGGAACAACTACAACAAAAAGATCCCGAATAGCTGCAGCAATCCTGAGAAAGAAGAATAAAGTAGGTGGGATCTCAATACCAGATTTCAAGCTGTACTACAAAGCCACTGTTCTCAAAACAGCCTGGTACTGGCACAAGAACAGACATATTGACCAATGGAATAGAATAGAGAATCCAGATATTGACCCAAAGCACTATTCTCAATTAATATTTGACAAAGGAGGCATGAACATATAATGGAGTCAAGATAGTCTCTTCAATAAATGGTGTTGAGAAAATTGGACAGATAGATTCAAAAAATGAAACTTGACCACTAACTTATTCCACACAGAAATAAACTCCAAATGGACATAGTACTTAAACATTAGACAGGAAACCATAAAAATACTAGAGGAATCCAGAGGCAGCAAAATCTCAGACATATGTTGAAGGAACTTCTTCACTGATACCGCTCCTAGGGCAATGAAAACTAAAGAGAAAATAAACAATGGGACTACCTCAAAATAAAAAGCTTTTTCACAGCAAAAGAAACCATCAACAAAACAAGAAAGCCCACTGTATGGGAGAACATATTTGCAAATGTTATCACTGATAAAGGTTTAATATCCCATATCTATAGGCAACTTATACAACTTAATAAAAGGAAGATAATGATCCAATAAACAAATGGACAACAGACCTAAATAGAATCTTTTCAAAAGAAGACAGAAGGAAGGCCAAGAGACACATGAAAACATACTCACGTCACTAATTATCCTGCAGATTGAGATTTTAATTGCTAACCCAGAAGACCTTGTTTGAATAATGACTCACAGGAGGTATAGAGTCATGGAAATACCTGATAGAAGATGAATCAAATAAATGTGTTAAACACCAAACCTTGAAATTAAGAAATGTATATTGCAGGTATAACCAGGACAAGTGGGGTGGCTGGAGCAGATCTAATGAGCAGGGAGCAGAAGTGAGAAAAATATGGATTTGGGGGCAGATCTTGCATAAACTCAGTTTTGCATAGATTATGGCTTTGCTCTGAGTGAAAGTAGGAGGA
>PVJN01007756.1:0-68171 GCA_004026805.1 Lasiurus borealis
GTACATCCATACTTTCAACTATATCATAACCTAAATTAAGAAACCATGCAGATTTAAATACATATATAAATATATCCATATCCATAATTATACAAAAAAAATATATATATATGTATATATATATATATATATATATATATATATATATATATTATTTTAAACATTTAAACAGTTATGCAAACATACATATTTATTTCTTATTCTCCTATATACTCAATTTATTTCAATATCCTGGAAGTCAGTTTGGGGTGACCAGCTCAGCAGAGGAGGGAAATTGAGGATGACCGGGCCTGCAGGGAAGGACAGCGTGGGGGGGGCAGGCCTGTAGGGGATAGCAAATGGGGGCAAACAGGCTGGTAGGGGAGCAGTTAAGGCATCAATCAGGCTGGCAGGAAAGTTGTTAGGGGGTGTTTAGCCTGGGAGGCAGAAGTAGTTAGGGGCAATCAAAAAGGCAGGCAGGTGAGCAGTTGGGAGCCAGCAGTCCTGTATTGTGGGAGAGATCCAGGTGGGATCTGGTCTAAATGGGCAGTTGGACATCCCTTCAAGGGTCCCAGATTGGAGAGGGTGCAGCCTGGGCTGAGGGACACCCCTCCTCCCAACCCCTGTGCACAAATTTTGTGCACCGAGCCTCTAATGGGGAGAAGGAGAGATAGAAACATCAATGCTGATAGGATCATTGATGAGCTGTCTCCTTCATGCCTCCTAGAAATCAAACTGTGACCTTCTAGTTCATAGTTGGACTTCAACCACTGAGCCATGCTAACCGGGCATGGCTGTATATATTTTTGAAGATATATGCATGAAGAGTAAAGCAAATACATTAGCTTCAGTAACTATTGACCAAATGATCACCAACACTGCTGAGTCCTACTTTCATTCTGTCCTAACTGAGCCTTCCTCCATAGACCCCAGGTGTCTTTCATTAAAATCGCTGGAACATACTTTCTGTTCATGTCCAGAAGGACAGGGAAGGAATATTTGTCTTCACCTTGCCTTCAACAATCTTGTGATTGCCTGGTCCAGAGAGTATTTCTTTATACCCTATCAAAATCATCATTGGCTAGCCTAATTGATTTATTTTTATTCATTTTGTACAAAGTCCCATCATTCTCTACTGAAATTAGCAGATGAGGACTTCTCCCCAAGAATCACATGAGACCTTAGATGAAGATTGGCTTTGTTAGAAAGGAGAAGGCAACATCTATTTCTACAATAGGTACTATTTAGCAAGATATATTATTTTGGCCATGCTCATTCTGGAAAACAAAACACCTTTAACTCATAAAAGGGATGCTCAATTCACAAAATGTCTGTGCCTTATCCAGTACAATATAGTCCAGAGCTACACTAGACTCCATGAGCATCTACACATGTCACATTCTGAATGCAGAAAGGAATCAGGGATTCAGAGAGATAAAATTATTTGTCTAAAACCGGAAAAGATGGTGGCAGGTTGGCACTGAGTTTCTTCCATTCCCATTCAGACCCTCTTATACTCATTTTCTCTTGAGAATTAGGTGGAAGTAATTAATCCAAGGTAGAATTTTTCTTGTTATAGTTGGTGAGAGCAAACTCACTTTTATCTTTCCATTACTAGTGGTAACTAGAGTTCCAAAGGATAAATCCCTCCCATGATGGTTTCTGAGCTTGGAAATAGCTCTTCGTATAACTTTTCAAGTTAAGAGCATTCCATTAAAAAGAATGAAACCAGATGCCCTTTTTAAAGAAATCTTAGCAATCATTATGAACACCTCTGTACTTAGGAATTAACTTATGTTAGTAGGAGTTCCATTATGAAAACATATCATTTTTTACTTGAAGATTAACTAGTGTAAGGAGAAGAAAGGATGTTCCATTAAATGGCTCACTCTGATAATTGAAGGTAAGAGCACTACTTTGGGAAAGACGTGCACTATTTCAGAGCACAGAAAAACAAATGGATGTTGAGCGCTGGTTCCCATCCTTTATGGAAATGTCTGGAGATAATTTATCATATTGTGTTTCATTTTGAGATTTCCTCCAGCCTTTCTCTCAGGTCCAGCTGAAATTCCACTTCCCCGTGAAACTTCTATAAAATTTTATTTTAACTGGTAATTCCAAACCACTGCAATCTCTCACATAACTAAGCATTGATTACACTTGGAAATAGTATCACACAGGTTCACACTTAAATATTCCCTATTAACCTTGTAGGACAGTCTTAGTTCCAGAGTATGACCATAAATTATTCCATCTTAGAGACACTGAATTATATCTCCTCTCATCCCAACTGCTCTTAGACTTGCACAATATTTAGAACTTCCTGTATATGGTGGGTGATGAATTAAATACAAAGAAAGGGGAATTATGGGCAGAAATATAATTATTTTGTGATATTTATTTTAATTTTTGACTTGAGAGAAATGAATACATTTAATACTCTGTGACAGAAGTGGATAAGGCTCTTTTAACTAAAAAAACTTAAAACTATCTTCTGGGTATGTGTACAAGCATGTACTTAAAGTATATTCCAAAACTGGGAAATACAATGCACATGTAGAAATGTACATAAAATATATTGTCGACTTTAATCATTTAAAACCAAACACTTGAATAACAGCCTTTCCTGAGAAGAAATAAAATATTGTTAGCATCCCCGACATCATATATGTTCCATGACATCACAAACCTTCTCTTCCTACTAACATTTAAATTCTACTTCCCACCCTCGTTTTTCTCATTATTTTTGCCACATGGGTGAGCATGACTGAACACTAAGAGCATGCATTGTTTTCTGCCTCTCTTCCTTTGGTCTACTTCATGCTTCTGAGATAAAAATCAAAAGTTTATCATTGTGCTTTGTTCATTTCCTGGTTGTAGAGAGTACGGTAAGTATGCATATACTGCAATTTATTGATATATTCTACTTTGATTAGACCTTTGGATGGTTTCAAAATTTAGACTATCATAAACATTCAGTATTCTTCTATATATCTCCAAGAGTACATGCACATGAAATTTGGAAGATTTCCTGCTTAGGGCTGCTTTTCTCAACAGATGCATATTGGATATTTTGAGTTGGATATTGCTGTTTTCCGGGGCCATTCTGTTAATGATAGAACATTTAGCTACACAGTGGCCTCTAGCCACTAGATGCCCATTTCACTACCATACCCCCTACCCCAGTCACATTGTAAACAATCAAAAATGTCTTCAGATATTGACAAATTTCCTAATGGGAGAGAGACCATGGAATATAGTTAGGAAACACTGACCTAGAAATATGTCCAGTTTGGGAAAATAATAGCCTTTTTTTATTTTCAAAGAAGAATTTCCAATTTTCCTCACACCTGAGACTTCTATGGATGTCATAACAAAATCACGGACTAGATGAATTAAACAACATGGATTTATTTTCTTAGGTTCTGGGGTCTGACATTCCAATGCCCAGGTGTCAGCAGGCTTTGTTCTCATTGATTTGCAGGTGGCCATTTGCTCACTGTGTCCTCACATGACTTTTCTCTTCTGTGCAAGGTTACCTCTTCCTCTTCTTTTAAGAACATAACTCCTACCCAGCTGGGTGTGGCTCAGCGTAGTTTAGCTTTGATCCAGGAACCAAGAGGTCACCGGTTTGATTCCTGGTCAGGGCATATGCCCAGGTTGTGGGCTTGATTCCCAGTGGGGGGCATGCAGGAGGCAGCCAATCAATAATTCTCTCTCATCATTGATGTTTCTATCTCTCTCTTTCCCTTTCTTTCTGAAATTAATTACATATATATATATATATATATATATATATATATATATATATTTTAAAGAACATAACTCCTATTGGATTAGGATCTTACTGTTATGACCTGATTTAACTTTGGTTACTTCTTTACAGAAGTAAGGTCCTACATCCAAATATAGTCACATTTGAGGTTAGAGTCTTGGACATACGACGTTTTACGACAACATAATTCAATTCATAACACTTGGTATTATCAGTTCTTCCATCTTTGCAGTTCCTGAGATGTGTCTTGTATCCTTGATACTTAATGAGTTTGGCATTTTATCAAATGTCAATTGGTCATAAAAATCTTCAAGGTGTGAAGTTTCTGTTCAAGTATTTTTTAAGCCAATTTTTAAAAATTGGTTTTTGTTATTGATTTGTTAAAGTTGTTTAAACATTTCCTTTGTCAATTATTATCACTTCAGGTGTCTTCTCCCACTGTGTGGCACTGATTTTTGCTCTCTTAATGTTTTGATTGGTGAAGTAAAATTTATACTTTTAATCAATCTTTTCTATTACTCTGACCTGTATTTTGTGTATGTGGCACATAGTGTTAACTTGGGGTCAAGTTTTAATTTTTCTTCATGGATGTCAAATTGACCAACACTATGTAGTAAAAGGTTGGCCAGAACATTGTTCTGTTGTGCCAACTTTGTCATAACTGAAATTACTCTGTGTCCTACTTCAGGAACATGCTATATATTACTTTTTATTCCTTAGAGGATGAAGCCTCTTGGACATGCTTTAAACAACATTCAGCACCTACTGCTAGGCAGAAGTACGTTAGGCAACACAATTAGGGTGAGAAATATGATAAATTGGTAAGAGGTTCTCTGTTGTTCCTTTTACATGCTCAGTCTCAGAGCTCAGGGTTCTGTTTTATTTCAGCAGCATCCAACAAAAGTTAAATTCCTAACAATGGGAAACCGTATGGAAATTCCATCACCAGAGATTAAACCAAATTATTACAGGTCAATTTACATGTCATAAAAGAGCTTTAGAGGGAAGTGTCTGGAGCTCACATCATGTCAGATGTTAACAAAGTAAGGATGTTTTAAAGTAATTTTAATGTTTCCTAGGCACCTACTCTGTGCTGGATTAGTTCTTAATATACATACGTTTGTTTCAAATCCTCAAAGCAGCCCAGTAAATTGGGACATGTTGTTAAATCTACTAATTTGATAAGAAAACTCTGTGCCCAAAGTTTCCCAGCTAGTGGTACTAGAGTCAGGATTTGAATTATTTTCCATCTGATTCCAGAGACTGCAGACTTGATCAGTAATTATAATGTATCTGGGCTGATGGAGAAAAGCTTCGGCATATTGAGGAACCTTCTTTCTGTCAAGGGCCATTTAGATATTTATGATATTATTTGCTATCCATACAATATTATCAACTTAAAAATTAACCTAGTGTATTTGGTCAAATCTTTAGTTAACCAATCTCTAATGTCTTGGCAGGGCCAGACCAAATGATTTCATCATCCCTGGCCTAGAGGAAGCCATGTTAAGTATGTTCAATATTTGAAGTTTTCCCAGTGGAAAGCATTGTAGTGCTCTAAGAGTTAAGGACCAACTGTTAAAGCTTTCAGGTAATAGAATTTTTCTCTATTATTAAGAAAATACACATATTTGAACAATTATTCTTCTGAAAAATAGAACAGTTTCCTTGGGGCTCAAGAGTTTTCTAGCTCTAGCTAGTTTGGCTCAGTGGATAAAGTGTTGGCCTGTGGACGGAAGGGTGCCAGGTTTGATTCTATCAAGGACACATACCTCAGTTGCAGGATCCTCCTGGCTCAGTCCCTGGTCTGGGGGCACATGCAGGAGGCAATCAGTCAATGTGTTTTTCAATCACATTGATATTTCTTTCTGTCTTTTCCTCTCTCTTCCACTCTCTAAAAAAATCAATGGAAAATACCCTCAGGTGAATATTTTTAAAATTAAAACTTGACCCCAAGTTAGCACTGGTGGCATTTAAACTTAAAAGCCAGGAGTTTTCCACTTGATAAGATGTTGGAGTAGAAGACTTTTATTTTTTTATTTTTATTTTTTTAAAAATATGTTATTGATTTTTTTACAAAGAGGAAAGGAGAGAGATAGAAAGTCAGAAACATAGATGAGAGAGAGACATTGATTAGCCGCCTCCTGCACGCCCCACAGTGGAGATGTGCCCGCAAGCAAGGTACATGCCCCCAACCAGAATCGAACCTGGGACCTTTCAATCCACAAGCCGACGCTCTATCCACTGAGCCAAACCGGTCTCAGCAGAGTAGAAGACTTTCAAATGTTTCTCCAGATAAAATATATTGACCCTTACATTAGTAAATATCTATCTTATTATTATATTTTACTTAACTCATTTTTGTGCATGAAGATTGTGTAAAGAAAGGTAAGATATTCACCTTCTACTACTCCTAGTATGTCTCAGTGGTTGAGAATCCACCCATGAACCAAAAGGCTACCAGTTTGATTTCCAGTCAAAATATTTGCCTGAGTTGCAG
The DNA here is from genome assembly GCA_004026805.1 of Lasiurus borealis. Classification (NCBI taxonomy): domain Eukaryota; kingdom Metazoa; phylum Chordata; class Mammalia; order Chiroptera; family Vespertilionidae; genus Lasiurus; species Lasiurus borealis. The sequence goes on from PVJN01007756.1 coordinate 6,255, forward strand.
ACCAGATCACTATGTGGGCTATGTGCAGAAAGCAGTCAATAGATGTTTCTTTCTCATCAATGTTTCTATTCCTCTCCCCTCTTTTTCTCTGAAAAAAAAAAAAAACAACAACAATAAAAACATATTTAAAAAGAAGATAGCCACCTTTTTATTTTGTGGTATAAAATTAACCAATATGAGTAGTAGCTTATAAATGTAGTGCAAAAATTAACAATATCTGCTTTACATGACTTCCCTTATCAAAGATATTTTTTAAATTATATCTTTACATGAGTGAGCAATGATGGAGACTCACATTTTCAGTTTGATTGTACAGTTTACAACATATTTAATATTTGAAATAAAAATCCAAACCCCACATCATTTTATCATGCATATCAAGTTAGAAAGTTCATTTTAATTAATGTAATGATCAACTCTAGCTCTTAGTAAAGTAGAATTCTGTTTCAAAGGAGTACAACAAAGAAACAGCCCTACACAGTTTTTCTCTAACTCCTGAGTCCATGAGGATGACAGATATGACATTAATAAAAGTTTAAACTCTCAAGCATTTCTGAAAATTACTGATATTATGTGATTTTTTTCTAATAATTACAATCTACATTTACAATACACTGGTTATTCCATTTGCTATTGCAGAGGATCAGTGATAGGATTATGACAGACTATATTATTGTAACAAACAACTGCAGCATCTAGGTATCTTTATTAAAAAATGCATCACTTACACAGGGACTATTGTACACTGGACCTTCACTATAGGACACTTCTTTCCTTTTCAGTAACTAGACTTGAGCCATATCACATTTTCGGGGTCCATTACCTCAAACGTGGCCGTAGGAATAAAGGGAAAGATGCGTCAATTACAATTACATATACAATTCAATAATTAGTGCCAGGGCCTGATAATAAAGAACATTTTATAAAGGATAATGCCTCTATTTTATATCAAATTGTTAAAATGGGGTTAAAGTTTGAGAATTTGACTGTTTTAAATTTGACAATAAAGATTTCATCAATATCGCGTGTACCATGCTTGCGCATTAAAAAGAATTACAAGGGACTTTAACTATTAAGTCTTATGCATTAAGAAGGAAATGACCACATTAGAAGCTAGAAGAACTAAGCATGAAATATACTCATTAATTCTTAGGAAAGGCAAACTCTTTAGGATTATGATCAATAAATTATACCCATTATAAATAATAATCACATTCATTAAGGTCAGCATCATTAGAGAAAATACATGCTACACAACAAATTTAATTTTTTTCTTTTGGCAAAGTTCAATTAAACTGTCATTCACTATTATGAGAAAAAAAAACATTCTTACTGAATGCTAATAGATAATAATATACAAATGCAATTTAGGTATTTTTTTATTTTTTAGTATAAAAGAGACAACTTGTTTAGATTATTTAAGACATAAATAGTTATGTGCCACAATATATGAAAGGATTTAAAAATTTACTTTAATAACGGAAGTATCATTCCAGTAAAGTAAAATCTAATGAAGGTAAGAATCAAAAAAATAATAGTACACAATCCCACTCTGGATCTCAGACCTGATTGATTCAGCATTTAAAGTCTTTCTAATTTAAGAAAAGTGATATAGTAATCGTATAGAACTCCACAACTCAAACACTTGAAGTGTCTAGAGCAAAAATAAGAATACTCAATCTAAATGTCACACATAAGGAATATGCATTACCTCACATCTGTGTGGCACAGGTCTTTACACCATGAGTTCAGCTCAGGTGAGGTTTGCCAACAAAGGAATTTAAAAAACACACACCAAAAAATAAAAATAAAAATAAACCTCTAGATTTTCTGGGATATGTATATTTTAGAATAATGAATAAAAATGTGAATTAATTCATTTGCAACTACTATCTATTATTTCAGCTATGAAGAGAGTGGTGATCAAATTATACCACAGGATTAGTTTTGGTGTTAACCAGATCACTTTTTTTTTTTAACTTTTTTTTTTAATATATTTAATTGATTTTTTACAGAGAGGAAGGGAGAGGGAAAGTCAGAAACATCAATGAGAGAGACATCAATCAGCCGCCTCCTGCACGCCCCCTACTGGAGTTGTGCCCACAAGCAATGTACATGCCCCCGACCGGAATCAAACCCAGAAGCTTTCAGTCTGCAGGCCAACGCTCTATCCACTGAGCCAAACCGGTCTCCACCAGATCACTTATAGATCTAAGCCTTCTTCACTTCGTCCAGAGAAGAATCTGGAACTACACTTCCAAGAACCCTGCCTTTCCCACACACACTTTATGCCACTAAAAAACAAGTATGCAGCATTTGGTAGATGGAAGCCAATAAAAAAGTTATTGTTCTGACGCAAGTAAATGGGAAAATGGAAGACCTAGGTAAAGTTCAAGGTGATTGGTGAGCATCTGTGAATCACGCTAGGATAGCATAAGTTTCTTCCTAGAGGGTCTAGGGAATCCGAGGAGTTTGTGTGTGAGCTCTGGAGGACAACTCTCCCTAACTTTAGTATTGTAGGATGAGATCCTTGCTGATAGTTTCCCTTAAATCTGCTTAAAATTCTTAAAAGAAAAATACCTAGAGCAGCTTCTGTCTTCCTGAGTTAATTCTATGACAGTCAAGTAAACTTAATGAAGAATCAGTTTGAAACAGTCTAAAAAGGCTGCATTTGTTAGAATTGCTTTTGAAATTTATTTGAGAATAAATAGAATGTGTAATGTATAAACATTTACCAATAATGAATTTATAGTTTTCTATATCTAATCTTGTCTAAACAAGGTTATTTTCATTGAGCATCCTTTCATACATATAATAATTTTTACCATAGACCCATGCCTGTGTTCCAAAAATAAGTCTAATACATGTGGCATTTCAGCATTTCTAACAAATAAACAAAATTTGTTATGATTACTTCATAGATGACTTCTTCCTCCTCTTCTTCTTCTCCTCCCTCCTCCCACTCCTCTTTCTTCTCATTTTTCTTCATCATCATCATTATCATTATTATTATTTAATTAACTAACCCCACCTTCTTTTTATTGATCTTCACTGACTACACCTTTGTGAATCCCAAAACAATGATTTTCTGTATTATTATTTGGTTCTTTAGTGTTAACTTAATCAACAAAAGTGTGTTGCTTAATATCAGCATTTTATTAAATATCTGAAAGTCTGAACAAGTACATTCTCCTATAATTTCTGATATTTCTCCTATAATATTTTGAATTTAGAAATATATTTAAATCTAAACCTGAGTTTTTACCTATTTCTGTCAATTATAGTGATATTTATGAGAGTGTATTGCTCCATTTCCAAAATGAGTTTGTAAAATAGAATGCTGTTATTCTGAGTTGAGTGCTTCCATGTGATTGTGCTGCTAATTTCAAGATTTATGATACTACATATATACTGGCTAATGAACCCATTCTTTAATGATAACTCGACAGACTATTTGGCATAGAAAGAATTGCTCACAGCTGCACGCAAGATGCCACTAAATACAAAATGACAAAACTACTTATCTTTGGCATATTGTTAACCACATCCTTTCAAAATAAAGCACAACAAATCTACTAATTCTTCTTTGTTCAATTAACAGGAAATGACAAGCATCAGAGAATGCAGCAAAGCTGAAGAAAAAAAAAGAAGGTGCAAAAGATAAGTTATGTGGACTCATTGGAGAGACTGATACATCTGGGTGTCCACAGGGTTGATGGACACCATTTCTGTTGTTTAATCACACTGGCATATGCTGTGTTCATATTGTAGGAGAGCAACTGTAGCTTGAGATTAAGGACTAGCAAAAAACAGGTATATACGTCTACCCTGGGGTAAACATCATTTAGTTTGGAGTAAATAAATTCGTTGATTTTTTCATACAATCATCATACTTTGTCATTGAATAATATTCAATGTAGATAATCTTAACTCCTAAAGATGATCCTTTATTTTAAGTTTTGCCAGATTTCTTTTTTCACATCATCTTTGTTTTCCTTCACTGATTTGCAAATTTTACTGTTATCTTTAAAAAATGTAAGGTCTTTAATTGAGAAAATGTTTGGACTATTTTTTTGTTGTTGTTGTGCTTTGATTTTATTTGAGGTTAAAGGATATACTACAAATTGTATTTCAATTATATTTCAGCAGAGTTTGAAGCCTAGTCAAAATCAACTAGTATCTTTTGCAAAAAACACTAAATAAACAACCAAGAGCTAAATATCTAGCTTGTCAACTTCAAGCAATGACCTTATTCCAAGCAACAAAATGACCTTTGGAACTTAAGTCTTTTAAACATCCTGTAACTTACTGCATGGCTATTAACAACTCCAAGATAAATCAGTAGCTTTTCAAACATCATGTCACTCTGAAAGCTTCAAATGAATGGTATACTTGCCAACTTCATTTGTATTTAAAAGTATGACACAAAAAATATTCTATAGTCCAAGCACCAACTTTTCTATTTAACTGATCTACTTTTGAGAAAACAAACAAACAAAAATGTATTCTGATGCTTCAAGATTAAATAGCAGACAACACACTGAGGCTTCTTAAGTAACTTAATTCTAACATATTACAGTTACAGTACTGGTTTAGTGAGAGATAGCAGTCAGCAAACTTTGAGAGTCTCATTGTATGCTGAACTTTGAGTAATCCCTTTTCTGAGAGGAACTGAGTGAAAACTTCAGCTTGAAAACTTCAAGGGAGTTAAACAGAAATAATGCTAAGTTTGATTTTGATTTTATATTTTTAAGTAGTGATATCAAATACAAAGAAAAAGATAAAAGAGTATTTCATTTTTGACAGTAGCAAGTGGTTTTCCTGAGAAGAGAATTTTTCAAGGGGACTGCCTTGTACAGAAAATAACATTTCTCTAGATTTGACTCAGATAAACTTATGAATAGAAGAAAAAGAAATAGAAGAGGGAAATGGGATATTGGCAAAATATAGCTTTTATCAAGTGTGTTTCTAGCTGAAAATGGTATTTTTTATCAAGATTCAAGATAACTTAATAAATTTAGCATTGAGTATGGGGTGACAACAATATCTGAAAATAAATATGTGTTACAGGCTGGGCATTGTGATTACTGCAAAATGACCTTTGGTGGTGTCACTTCACTCTCAAGAAAATGTCCCTTTTCTCAGCCACCAAAACTCAGTATTATTATTTTTTTCCTTTCTGAAAGAATGCTTCTATCTAGGTTATTTATGAAAACTGCACCTTTTTGTTGACTCTTTCAAGACAATAATAATAGTAAAAGTTTTGGCATTGTGAGCAGAAAATACAGTTAGGTAGCATCAACCTATTTTACATTTCTAAAATAAATAGATCTGTTTATTTTTAATCCTATATAATAAAAGGCTAATATGCAAATTGTCCTCTCTGGAGTTCAACCAATTGGGAATTCAACTGACTGGCAATTCAACAGTTCGCTATGACATACACTGACCATAAGGAGGTGACACGGAATGAAGGAAGGCCCTAGCCAGCAGCCAGGAGGCCCCAATCGGCCCTGATCACCAGCCAGGCCTACAGACACCACCTGTGCTGAAATTTTGTGCACTGGGTCTCTAGTGTTTATAATAAATATGAATAGGCAAATAAGCAAGATAATGTTTAAAAACCACTTTATTGAAAATAAATCTCAGTGAGTTCTAATGTCATATAAAATGTGTTTTTATATCACTAAAGGCCTGATGCACAAAATACATGCAGGTATAGGCCTCCCTTCTCCAGGCTGCCAGCACCAGCTTCCCTCCAGTACCCATGACCAGGCTCCCCTCCAGACACCAGCATCCGGGACCAGACTTCCCTTTCAGCCCCAGCTTCATAGGGAAGGTGGTTCAGAAGGACGTCTGGCCTAATTAGCATATTATGCTTATAGATAGATGTTAAAACTGAACTTGATGTTCATGACCTGCTGTGAATAGGACAGGCCTTGGTTTTTCCAGGTTTTATAACATTCTTAAGTTCTTTCCCTAGGAAGGGTCAACATTTGATAAATAGCTAATTGAAGTAAAGATTAATTTAATAGAAAAACCTTCTGTACCTTCTATATATTATTATCTCATAGATAATTATTCTAATCAGCTGAACTATTTTAGGCTTAAAGTTAAATAATATATATATATATATATATATATATATATATAATAAACATTTAGTGAGTCCCTTTTTGAACTAAGGTTTGCAGAGAGAGAGAGAGAATGAGAACACATTGGCTCATATAGCCAAACACAGGCACAGCAGTGATGCTACTGATACGAAATTAAAGGGACAGGAACTGGTGTCATCTGGTCCCTTATTCTAGCCTCTGCTTCTTTATGTGGATGAGCTTCATTTTTATATCTATTCAAATATGTGAGGAGGACATTTTTGCCTTGTTATCAATTCACTGAGAATCTGTACTCAACTGAAAATGTAATCTTCTCCAATTAATTTGTTGTAGATTTGAACATATGATTATTTAACCTAGAAATAGAAATTTCCATTTATTGTTTATCATAATTTAAATGTTTTTATAGGAAAAATAAAAGAAGAAAACAAATTAACTAACAAAATAAGAAAATTGTATGTATTTCCCTACTAAAAGGGGAAAAAAAGCAAAAGTCGCTGGTAAAGGGATGGTATGATTAGTCCATATTCATTAAAATTAGGCTCCTATTCCAAAAAGGCTGCTGGGTCTCCAGCCATCAAATCTGTATCTCTGCCAGCATAAAGGAGAATTTGAAGAAGCTCAAAAATCATATATGCCAGCTCTTGTCAAGTGACAAGGGAGTCTGATGAGTGGCATGTTTTAGCTGTAGAGCAATGCACTAGCTATAAATTGATGTTCTGTTGCTAAGGATTCAGAAGAGAATGGATACTGTGGTCTCAATGAATAATCGCTATAATGAGAAAGTGTGTGTATGCTCATTGAAAACTCCTAGAGAAGATTGCATACTGCATGGTTCCACTTACTTAAAACTCTATAAAATGCAAACAAACCTGTAGTGACAGAAAGTAGATCAGTAGTTGCCTGTGGAAGGGGAGTGGGTGATGGGAGAGATTGAAGGAAAAAATTACAATCTTAAAATGTCTATATTTGAAAAGACTACACATGCCAAATGTTGGCAAGGACATGTACCATAGATCATTCATACTACTCATGGAAACATAAAATAGTAAAGCTACTTTGGAAAATAGTTTGGCAGTGTGAAAAAGGCAAATATTTCATTTATGATGTTTGATCCCTGAAAACATTCAGTTATACATCTGTTTCCCATGTTGTCCCACATACGGGCAAGACAGTAAGAATGGCTACCTTTCACCTTTCTAGAAGCACCTAGAAAGTTGAACCATGCAGACACTGCCAACTGGTTCCCTCATACCATCCCCATCATTTAGATACTAAAAAAATCCAAGTTGCCATATTGCTTTCCTGCAGACTGAACCAGAACACTACTTGTGGAAACCTTTTGTTGTTTACTTTAAGGGTAATAATTGGTTTTTCATATTCATTGGTGCCTATGTGGCATTCATCTCACTATTACATTCCTGGGGCAGGGAGTGGTGTTCAGGGATCAGAAGGGGGCAATAGTTCACCAATTAAAAATTAAAAGAGAGTTTCTTTAAAAGATAAGCACAGGATAATATCTCATGGGTATTTACCCTAGAAAAATGACAGCATATACCCATACAAAGACTTGGACATGAATGTTGCTAGCAGCTTAATTTGTAACAGCTTCAAACTGGTAGTAACCAGCAAAAGGTGCATGGGTAAATCATTTGTGGTGACACTATCTTTGATGATTATGTGAAGTGAAATAAGTCACGCTAAAGAAGGTTACATACTGCAGGATCCCACTTACTTAAAACTCTAGAAAATGCAAACAAATCAGACGGAAAGTAGGTCAGCAGTTGCCTAGGGATGGGCTGTGGGTGGTGGGAGAACTTAGAAGGAAAAGATTACGTAAGGGCATGTGAAAACTTTTGGGATGCGATTGTATTCATCATCTTGATTTTGGTGATGGATTCACAGTTTATACTTATGTTGAAATATATAAAGTTGTATAATTTAAATATGGAAAATGTATTCACTTCAGTTATGTCTCAAAAGTGCTTTTATGAAAGGTTCCTTTGTCTGAATTCACTTTGTGTCTACATCACTCATATATTTTGTTTCATTATTTTTGTTTTCTATGAAGTGTGATTGTTTATATTTCATATTATAAGAAAGGAGAAAATATGCATCTTTCTATACTCACAGTGCTCTACTTCCTTTAGCTCTCCCTGTGGTACATATTATCAAATTGCTTTGATTTCATATATTATGAACTCTTAGAGATTTTAACTGTGGTGTTTCTTTTGTCAGTGATATTCATCCACCCCAATTTTTTTTAGCCAAGGCACAGTTTTATTCCTCATCGTTAACCCATTTGTCTCTTTCTCCTTCACCGAGTCCTCTGTTCTAGGTGATCTTTGTGCTCTAATAACAAACATCCCTTGCATGTTTCTAGCAAAGTTCCGGATTGCTGGTGTGCCTCCTCCACTGTACCATCGGCTTCTCCAAGTTGGGGCCTTGGATTCTGTAGCTCCTAGCAGAGGGAAAGCTGCAAAAGAGGCATCGTTTCAGCTCCATTTCCTCCATGCATTGCTCTGTTCCTCAGGAGAGCCACTAAAATGATGTGAATCATTTTTATGCATGGAATCATCAGATAGATAATTATATATACATCCACAGGCTCCTGTTTCAAAACAACAACTATGAATTGGCTTTTACATAAAAATGATATGATATTTAGCACAAAAACAGACAATGTGAAGGAAGCAGGCACTTTGGTTAAGCCACATACAATTCAGGAAACACATTTGACACTCAAATGGAGTGTGAAAAAAACCAAGGTAGGTTAAACATTATTTTGATGAAAACAAGTACAAAGGATTCATATGCAAATATAGTATTATTTACAGGTATAAGTAATATCATTATAAATAATATAAGTAATATTATACATAATATTGACCTAAAATTATAAATATTTTTAATTATTAAAAATAATCCCACCTATATCCATTACTTTTACTTGTGGGAAATGAGTGACATTGTGGAAAATATAAGTCAATCTAAAATATCTCTACAATTGGATCACTTTTATGTTATCTGTACTAAAAGAAAATTAGATTGAATCATTTATTTTGGGAACTATTTTACTTGTAGAATATATATATATATATATATATATATATATATATATATATATAAAACTTTTTTTAAAAGCTTTTTAAAATATTTTACTTTTCAATAGAAATAGATGAATTCATATGTTTACATTGGGCAGTCAACACAATGAAAGATGCTTATTTGCTATCAGTCATTAAAAATTAATTCATTGGCAAACCTCTATGAAAAAAGTTGGCTATACTAGTAATGCAGGCATCATTTACTCTACCTTAAGCCAAACTGCACTGCAGCAAGTATACTTTAGAATATACTTTATAGAGATTACAATTTGATAACTTCATCTAGTAGGACTGAATATTGATTGAATTTAGTTCCAAGTAGGGAGATTTGAGTCTTTTAGATGTACTTTAATCATCACTAAACTATTACTAGTTTAAATTTTGTTAAAATGATGACTTGAACAAGGATGAACTAAACAGAGGCAACTAGAAATGCATGGTAAGAGTAGATTTATAGCGGTGACTATGCAAAACACAAATTTTGTTCTTGTATTGTTACTTATTCATTACTAATAGCCCTGTGTATGAATCCATGCACCAATAACTCTCTAAGGGGCCTGGCCCTCTGTGCCCGATGTCGAGCGCTCTCCATGGCCCAGAGGCCCTTTCGTGGCAGGGCAGAGAACCCTTGCCTCATCGCCGTGGTGACGAAGCAACCATTCCTCCAGGCCGTTCACGCTGCCCACTCTCAATGGCTTCCCACTCAATCCCAGACTGGGGGATACCAGTGGGAGTGAGAGGGCTGGGCACCACCATATTTGTGATGAAGTGACAGTTAATTTGCATATTACCCTTTTATTAGATAGGATTAGGTCCCCTCAGTGCAGTCTGCACTCTCTTCAATCCAGAATGGGTGATGTCTGACATCCCTTTCACAATCTTGAACCACTGACTCCTAATCACTCACCTGTCTGCCTGCCAGGTTGCCCTTAACTGTCCCTTGCTGTTGGCCAGGTTGCTCCCCAACTATCCCCCCTGCTAGCCTGGTTGCCCTCAGATGTACACCCCCTGCAGGCCTGGTTGTCCCTAACTGCCCCCTCACCAATCTGGTCACCTCTTACTGTCCCATTCTACCAGCCTGGTCACTCCCAACTACTACCCTCTCCCCCCCACCAGTCAGTCTGGTCACTCTATGCAGTGTGCTGTTCAGTTATTTGGTCATCCAACACTAACATCCCTGCCAGCCTGGTCACCCCACGCAGTCTGCTTAGTCAGTCATTTAGTCATCCCTACTAACCTCCCTGCTCGCCTAGTCATAAGCAGCCATCTTGTGAGGGTGTGAGGGTCAATTTTCATATTTCCTCTCTATTAAATAGGATTATATTATTTTTTCTATGAACAACTAGAAACCTACTTTTGTCACACCTGTAAGCTAATAAAAGCAAGTTATCTTCAGGTATAATCACTCTTTTGAATTTTAAAATGCAATCAACATTTGTGCAAGGCCCAAGTGGCTCAGTGGTTGAGTGTCAACCTATGAACCAAGAGGACAAGGTTCAGTCCCCAGTCAGGACACATGCCCTGCTTGCAAGCTACATTTCCAGTGGGGGGCGTGCAAGAGGCAGCTGATCAATGATTTGCTCTTGTCATTGATGTTTCTATATTTCTATACCTCTTTGTTCCTCTCTAAAATAAAGATATATTTTAAAATGTTTTAAATAATCAACATTTGTTTTCATGATCTATTCATTTCAAATACCAGTTTCTTCATAATAGAAATTTGTTTTAAAAATAGCATTTGAAATAATATCATACAAAACCCCAACTATTTTATAAAATAATATATGTAATCTTTATAATTCAATACTTTCTTATTATTTACTAGTAAATTATGCCACCTTAATATACCACTGTTATTTCTGAGCAATCAGTGATCTGCTGAAAGAAAACGATGAAAACAGAGGCCATCCCTAATAGCAGCAGCTGAATTTGTCTTGACTTTTTGCTATTGAAATTTCTAAAAGTGACTAAAAGAAAACCAAACCATAACAACAAAAACAAAATCAGAATAATGATCATCTTTTATTATTGTTCTAGTCTTGTCTCCCACAAAGTGAAATAGCTTGCAATCCTATTTAATAAAAGAGTAATATGCAAATTAACCATCACTCTGCTACACCCACAAGCCATGCCCAACAGCCAATTAGGAGCGACTATGCAAATTAACCCAAATCAAGATGGCCGTGGCCACGGAGTGAGCAGGAAGGAGGCTTGGGTTTCCCTGGCAATGGAGGAAGCCAAACTTTCCACACACCCTGGTGGGCCCAGGCCTACTCAAGGCTATAAAGATTCAATTATAGAAGATAAATAAATCCCAACAAAATGGGTGCCAACCACGGAATTGGAGAGAACAAGAGGCTTGAGGTGCCCCTGGCAAGAGGAAGCCAAGCTTCTACAGCCCTGGCCTGTCTTGGCCTCTGCTTAAGGCTACAAAGTTTCAATTATAAAAGATAAATAAATCCCAACAGAAATGGCTGATGCTACAGAGTGAGTAGGAGGCTTGGCTCTGCTCCATACTACAAAGTTTCAATTGTGGAAAATAAATAATTCCCAATATTAGTCCCTCCACTTGGATCACTGGGGAACATGGCCAGACTGAAAACCACCACAGGCCCCTCACCCAGGCTGCCCCATTCCCCAAGGGAATCCCCACCTTGATCTGAGACATCCTTCAGGGCATACCATCTGACCCCCACCAGGCCTCTATCTATCTAATAAAAGAGTAATACGTAGATTGACCATCATTCTGACACACTAAATGGCTGCCCCCATGTGGACACAGGATGGCCACCACAAGATGGTCAGCAGAGTAAGGTAGTTGGGAGGAACCAGGCCTGCAAGGTAGAGCAGTTGGGGAGGACCAGGCCTGCAGGGGAGGGAAGGTAGGGGTGACCAGGCCTGCAGGGAAGGGAAGTAAGGGGCAAAATAGGCTGGCAAGGGAGCAGTTAGGCATCAATCAGATAATAGAGGAGCAGGTAGGGGTTGATCAGGCTGGCAGGCAGAAGTGGTTAGGGGCAATCAGGAAAGCAGGCAGATGAGCAGTTACAAGCCAATAGTCCTGGATTGTGAGAGGGATGTATGACTGCCCCTTTAGGCATGATTCTATTGGGATCAGTCCTAAACAGAGAGTCAGACATCCCTCAAGGGGTCCCAGATTGGACAGGGTGCAGGCTGGGCTGAGGACTCCCCCATGTACATATTTTGTGCACTTGGCCTCTAGTAATGTTAATAAAATTCATCTCTCCTAGTAGGTATATTTTCTCATTGTTGGTTTAATCTTAATATCCCCAGATGTATATCCATCTGAGAATTCAAAGTCAATGTAAAAAACTTATTTGCCTGTGGAGAAATAAGCAAAATTTAGCATACTTCTGTACCAGAAATTAGTGAAGAATTAGTGGGATGTTCTATTAAATAGTAAAGTGATATATAGATGTATTTCCCAAAAGCATGAGTTGGTTTTCACTTGGAGCTGAAGAGAAGGTGGAAAAAAACTGAAACTGCAGCAGAAAATCGGTTTGAGTCTAAAATATAAAATGCATTCATTTTCATTGTTGACACGATTGTATCTTTTAAAATAAATCCATGTCTCTATATCTTTTTAAATAAGAAAGAACTCATTAGTTAGCAAAAGTGCACTCAACATAAATGCCCATGTGCCATGTTCATATTTTCTGAAATATATATACATTTATGATTGTTCAATGTATTCCACTGAAGAATATTAACTGCTACATGCATTATTTCTTTTTTATTTCATACTCAGTCATTTGCAATTAAGTATTTTGACTGGAGAAATTTGGACCACCCTGGAGGTTGAAGAAATTGACCTTGCTTCTACCTCCCCAGAGCAATTTTAGCAACTAACTTGTGACCCAGGGAATGACATTTTTATGTTCTCTTGGTGATAAGCATTCTTTTTATACCATTTCTAATTCTGCTTATATGTGTGCATTTATCTACCCTCCCCTCCCAACCCCATTACAATTACCTCCAATTGCAAAAATTATGGAATACAATTCAGAGATTCGAAGGTGGTTGTGGAGTTAACAGAGTTCAATGTGAGGATTGTGATTGAACAAAAATTCAAATATTACACATGACATTTTCCTGTAGGTTATTTCCTGTTATGCTATTCACATTTTATCTTACATATTTCTTACAAATTTTGTGAAATGTTTTATTCTCAATAATTTCCTATTTTTCTTCTTTATTCTGCTTATGTAGTAAAATTTATTAGTTTATTTTTCTAATGTTAACACAGCCTTACATTGTTGTAATAAACAAATGTGGTCATGATAATTTATTCTGCTTATACATTGCTCGAGCTGGTTTTGCAGTACAATTAAGTCTATTAATATTTTACTGGAGGATACATCTATCCAATCTAATAAAAGAGGATTATGTAAATTGACTGTACCTCTGCTACACCCAGAACCCATGCACACCAGCCAATAAGGAGCAAGTATGCAAATTAACCCAACCAAGATGGCTGTGGCCACAAAGTGAGCAGGAGGTCGGTTTTCCCTAGTAATGGAGGAAGCCAAGATTTCTGCGTACCCTGGCTGCCTAGGCTTCCACTCAAGGCTACAAAGTTTCAATTATAGAAGATAAATAATCTCAGATACCAGGGCCTCCACTTAGGTCATCAGGGGGTGTAGCTGGCCTGCAAACCACCACAGGCCCCTTGCCCAAGTCGCCCCACATCCCAAGGGAATCCCCATCTTAATCTGGGAGACCCTTCAGGGCAAACTGTTGGCTCTTACTCATGCACCATGTCTCTATCCTGTCTAATAAAATAGTAATATGCAAATTGGCCATCACTCCAATATCCAAGATGGCTACCTCCAAGTGGACACAAGATGGTAACCACAAGATGGCCAACAAGGGAGGGTAGTTGGCAGGGACTAGACCTGCAAGGGAGGGCAGTTGTGGGCAATCAGACCAGCAGGGAAGGGGAGTTGGGAGGTACCAGGCCTGTAAGGGAGGGCATTTAGGGGCAAACAGTCTGTCAGGGGAGCAGTTAAACATCAATCAGGCTGGCAGGGGAGTGGTTAGGTGGTAATCAGGCTAGCAGGCAGAAGCAGTTAGGGGCAATCAGAAAGGGAGGCAGGAAAGCAGTTGGGAACCAGTTGTCCTGGATTGTGAGTAGGATCAGGCCTAAATGGACAGTTGGACATCCCTCCAGGGGACCCAGATTGGAGAGGGTGCATGTTGGGCTGAGGATACACCTTCTGTGACAAATTTCATTCACAGTTAAATAATTATATATATAAAAGCCTAAGTGACCATCTGACCATTCAACTTTCCAACCTGTAGCTATGCTGTGCACTGACCACCAGGAGGTAAATGCTCCATGCAGGATCTGCTGAGCTGCAGTGACTTGGCAACTGTGTTCTTGAGTGATGCACCCAGAACTAGAGAGAAGGGAGCCAGATGCCAGGATGCATCACCCAAGAACCATCCTCCTGCAATCTGGGACACCTCAGGGGATGTCAGAGAGCCAGTTTCAGCCTGATTCCCACAGGCCAGGCAGAGAGATCCCACTGGTGCCTGAATCTGTGCCTGAATATATATATATATCTCCTCATAAAATAAGTTGGTAGGCATTTAAACTTCATAAATTCATTTTTATACTTGTATATTTCTTTTTAAGGCTATATTTTCAGGTGTTTTGCATATACCAGGAGTTTTTCTGAAAATCTAGTTCACTGTAGTATATGGAAAAATAATTTTCCCCTTCATCATTTCCATCTTTAAATTTCAATTATTTGCTTAATTTTTGATGTCCAAATATATTCTGAATACCTCAAATAGCCATGCAGTACAATTCTAGAAATGGGATGTATTATTTGAATAAAACATTTTTGATTTTTTTTTTATGTTTAATTGGTTCCCTCAAAAAACTGACTTAATAAAATCTGTGTTGTTTCCAAAACAATTTGAAAGAAACTCAAAAAAATCTTTCTTCAAACATTACAAATCTACCAATTTGGCCTTCTTTTCTCATTAAGTTCTCCAGTCTTGTAAAAGCATCCATGCATATTTTCTCTGGGAAACTAGGTTATAATTCACATCAGAGAAAAAGCTAGCCTAGAGGAATCAAGACTTAGGTTTGAACGGGAAGAAGAGTCAAAAGTGTATGACAATGAAGGTGAGTGTGTGTCAGTGTGAAGTGTAATGTGCCCACACAAGGCCTACTATACTGATAGCAATGATATATATTATTGCCTTCTCCCGGCCAGGCAGTTGACATCAATGGTAACCTTCAAGTCATGAAACAATCCCATGAGGCACTATTATTGTCATTATTTTAAAAAATGATGGAGCAAATGAGGATTGAATCCTATAAGTAAAGCTATAACTAATTAGGAAAGAACCAACTAATATCCTAACAGGATTTCTGGGACCGAACCTTTACTCTTAAAACTACTCTCCTGGCATTCTCCCTGAAAGGAATAGTGGGCAGAGAGGCAATGCCAACTTCACTCAGGGACAGATCAATCTCTTTATCATACATTAAACACTATTGATTTCTTGAAGATACTGTTTGATTAACAAACCAAAGAGTTTTTGTCCAGTTGTGTTTATTTCATTGAGAAATTCAATTACAAGCCCACTCAGTCACATATAGTAGCATCGAATTTCACCGAAGGTATCCACAGTGTTGCAACTCATTTTTGCAGCCGTATCATCTGCGGTAATAAAGAGACAAGAGAGACATGTAAGACAAGGGACACACAGATAACGCACGTGGGCAGAGTATACACAGTTAAGATTGATTGCATGAGCTTTCTAAATGAGGGTTCAATACATCATTTGTGAGGCTGACTGCAAAGAGGAAATGGCCCTTGTTCAAAAAGCAGTCAATAATTTATCATTAAAAGTACCAGAATGGGGGGGAAAAAAAGAAAATATATGTACTACTATTTGTAATACTTTAAACAATTAAACAATAATTTACAAAATAAAAAATAAAAATAATCAAAAACAATTCTAAAAAGTGCCAGAATATAATGCTTATAATATTATCCTTTCTCCCATTCTCCCGCCCCCTCCTCTCTCTCTCTCAATGTGACATTGTGTGTTTTTTTACCTATTTCATGTCATTCTCAGTAAAAAAATAAATAATTTAATGTCACAGATTTTACTATTCATTCTAATATTGCATAAATACCTGTTATAAATACAAATAAAAGAACTTTTAAATTCAGACAGAATTACTGAAGTTATGCCATTCATATTTCTTAACTCATGCTGACATATATCAGAACAATGGGAATACTGTCCAAAATGTATGTGTTTTATTTAAAAGGTAATACCATCAATATACTGTATATAAAAGCCCAGGGACCAGAATGGTGGAACAACCAGAATGACTGGTGGCTATGACGCTCACTGTGGCAGCCAACCAGCCTAATCTGGGCCCCGGTAGGTCCCTCTCAGCCCCCAACACCCCAATCAGGTGTGGGGCCGCTTACCAACTGCCAGAGTCCAGTCCCCTGGCTGGGCCGGCCCCCTGATTGGCCCCTAACATCCTGATATGGCTTGTGGCCAGTCAGCCAACTGCCTACAGCCCCTCCCTCCCACCAGCCCAGCCCAATGATCCCCCATGGAGATGGGCCAGCTGGACCCCACCTGTGCACGAATGTATATAAATGAAACTTAATCTCCAATGAAAATATTCATAAAGGGGCAATTGGAGATGGCAGCTGCCACTTGCACCAGCTGTGAGTGATGGCCTTGGCACTCGGTCCCAGTCCTGATCACCCCTGAGGACTTCTCCACCTTACCCTGCTCTTGAGGGATTATTGGGGCAGCAGCCGCTGCTCCCACCTAATGATGATGCTGGCCCTTCTTGAACCCGCTGCTGGCACCAGCCCCAATTGCTCTGTGCTATTAGTGGGTGCAAGCAAGGCCAGCACTGTCAGCATATGAGAGGGCCAGCAGTGGGAGTGGGACTGTCACCAGATGGGGGCCAGGGGTTGTGACAGGAGATGTCAGGAGGGGTGTAGAGGATGTGCTGAGATCTGTCTCTATGCCCACCTCAGCATCGCAGCTCACAGTTCCTTTTTTTTTAATTTCATAAATCTTTATTGTTCAGATTATTACAATTGTTCCTCTTCCCCACCCCCATAGCTCCCCTTCACCCTACCCTTTCCGCATTATCCTCATCCACAGGTGTATGATTTTTGTCCAGTCTCTCCCTGCATTCCCCCTCTCACCATCCTCCTCCTGAAAATTGTCAGTCCACTCCCTTTCTATGCCCCTGATTCTATTATATTCACCAGTTTATTCTGTTCATCAGATTTTTTATTCACTTGATTTTTAGATTTACTTGTTGATAGATGTGTATTTGTTGCTCATAATTCTTATCTTTACCTTTTTCTTCTTCCTCTTTTTAAAGAGTACTTTTCAGCATTTCATATAATACTGGTTTGGTGGTGATGAACTCCTTCAGCTTTTTCTTATCTGTGAAGCCCTTTATCAGATCTTCAATTCTGAATGACAGCTTTGCTGGGTAGAGTAATCTTGATTGTAGGTTCTTGCTATTCATCATTTTGAATATTTCTTGATACTCCCATCTCTCCTGCATAATTTCTGTTGAGAAATCAAATCAACTGACAATCATATGGGTGCTCCCTTGTAGGTAACTAACTGTTTTTCTCTTGCTGCTTTTAATATTCTCTCTTTGTCTTTTGCTCTTGGCATTTTATTTTATTTTTTCAATTAAATCTTTATTATTTAGATTATTATATTCATTTCTCTATTTTTCCCCTCCACCCGGCTCCCACCTTTCCCTCTACCCTTCCCTCCCTCCTGTTGACCTCATCCATAGGTGTATGATTTTTTTCCAGTCTCTCCCTGTACAACCCTCATCCCTTTCCCCCTGAGAATTATCACTCCACTCCCTTTCTGTGCTCCTGATTCTATTATATTCACCAGTTTATTTTGTTGATCAAATTTTTAATTCACTTAATTTTTAGATTCACTTGTTGATAGATATGCATTTGTTGTTCAAATTTTTTACATTTTTCTTCTTCCTCTTTTAAAAGAGTACCTTTCAGCATTTCATATAATACTGGTTTGAAGTTGATGAACTCCTTTAGCTTTTTCTTATCTGTGAAGCTCTTTATCTGCTCTTCAATTCTAAATGTTAGCTTTGCTGGATTGAGTATTCTTGGCTGTAGGTTCTTGCTATTCATCATGTTGAATATTTCTTGCCACTCCTGTCTGGCCTGCATCATTTCTGTTGATAAATCAGCTGACAATCGCATGGGTGCTCCCTTGCAGGTAATGAACAGTTCCTTTTAATGTGTACAAATTCATGCACTGGGTTCCTAGTATCTTTATAGAGATAACTAACATTTATTTTTAACTGCAAGTGCTTCATTACTAAGAAGCTCCCAAAAAAATATATTGTCAATTTATTTCCCTGACTCAAAATTACATGTAAAATAAAAAGTTAATATCACTATTGTTTGGAGAATAGATCTTAAAAGTTCTCATTATAGGAGAAATTATTGTAACTGTGTGAAATGATGAATATGTTAACTAACCTTATTGTGGTAATCATTTCAATATATATATATATATATATATATATATATATATATACACACATATATATACACATATATATACACATATATATACACATATATATACACATATATATATGTATGTATATATATACATACATATATATATGTGTATATATATATTTCAAATCATTTATTTTGTAAACCCTGAACTTATACAAATCTATAGATCATTTATATCTCAATGAAGCAGGAACAATTTTAAATAAAAAAGGTTAATATTAGAAGAGAAAAACTATAGTGAAATCTTAACCATGATTTCATCCACATTACCATTGAATTACTAGATTAAAAAAAATGTCAGAGAATACAGTGTCAAATTAAATTTTGAATGCTTTATACAAGCTTTCCTCAGCTTACTAAGGAACAAATGCAATGAAATGATCCATCATTTAAATGCAATATTCAGGAATTTTTCTATTCTTTATACTTTGCTAAAAGTATAAAGCAATTAATGTCTATAGGTTTAATTTGACAGTTATTTAATACCCTAGAGGCCCAGTGCAAGAAAATTAATAAATAAATAAATAAACCTTAGCCTGGCCTTGCCCCTCTCATAATCCAGGAGCCCTCAGAGGTAGGAGGCAACCCAGCAAATTAGGAGAAGGCAATGCTCATCACACCTCTGCTGCTGCCACTGCCAGCAGCACAAGCCTCAGTCAGCCCTGGTTACCTGAGCCTCAGGCAGCCACCAACTGTGGCTGTGGGCACCACCATTTTTGAGGGTGTGGCAGTCAATTAGCATATTCCCTCCTTATTAGCTGTGAGCACTGTCATGTTTTCAAAGGCATGAGGGTAAATTAGTGTATTCCCTCTTTATTAGGCAAAATGGTCATTTTTTTAAGCTGTGCAAATTGCTCCTTTTTTATTTCATTTGCTTTGGATTTTTTATTGAAATCATAAATAAATATTTTATTTCAAAATCACAATTACTAACACCTTGATATCAATTTCATTTTTTCTTACCCTATAACCCCTCTGGTACCTCACTAAAGAGTAAGCTGATCTTCTCACACTCGGATATTCACTTTCTTTATAAGTAAATAAATAAATAAACCTCTTCATTTAATATTTTCTTGACAGTTTCTCATTTTAGAATATCTGAAGAATAGAGAGTATTCTCTATTCCCATTGCCAACACTCAGTGCCCTCAGGTGATAGGTCCACACCCCTCATGCTCCTGAATCTATTCCTTCTAGATAAGTTGCAAGCTCTCCAAAAGTCAATTGTGAAGGACCTTCATTTCTGGCCTTAAGACTTGGCTTGCAGCCAGCCAATCCTACCATGAGAGTCATTATAGAAGGACCACCTCCACCAACAACAACGACAACAGCAGCAGCAATAAGAGTACAAGTGAGTAATGAAGGCAAATTGAATGGGCAAAATCCTTGAGCAAAGGAAAAAAAACATATGAGCCCAATGTTCTTGATTTTTCCCCCAGTGTGCTGAATAATAATACTAAGCTTTAGTGGACAACACTGCAGAAAGAAAGCTAATGACTGTGGGAATCTGGGGATTTTGCTTAAGAATTTCCCTTTTACTGCTTCATCTTACTTGACTAATTTAGCTCAGAATTACATATGAAAAAAATTTTTAAAATATATTTCTATAGATTTCAGAGAGGAAGGGAGAGGGAGAAAGGAATAGAAACATCAATAATGAGAGAGAAACATTGATTGGCCTCCTTCTGCATACCCCCTACAGGAGATTGAGCCTGCAACCTGAGTATGTGCCCTGACCTAGACTTGAACCTTGACATCCTGGGTTATAGGTCGATGCTCAACCACTGAGCCACACCAGTCAGGCTAGATGAAAAATATTTAATAAATAAAACAACTTCCTCTTAACTGAATGGCATTACCCAGCATAATGCATTCTATTTCAGCAGAATTTTGTTGGTATTTCTTCCATTTCTCTGACACTTACATTTAAAAAATAATTATGCAACAAATTTCATAACATAGCAGAGTATCTAAATTAGAACCATGTGCCTTAATTTTAATTGTTATGATCACCTAGAGACTGAATTCATTGCACAGTTACAGTTGCATAAAACATCCCATTGTGTAGCTCTGCATATACTTCATGCTGTTACTCTGTTCTCCAGCTAAATCTTTCTTATGAACAAAATCAGAACTATTGACCATTCACAATAGTTTATCTGAGAGTCCCTGAGGAGTTTCCTATGTTCTCTTCCGTACTTACTATGATTATAGAAATATGGTATTAAAAGCCACTTTAATGGAGACATTTGGCTTACATTCAATACCTAAATTGAGACAGATTATCACAGCACCTAGTCAAATAAGTAAGTATCTGTCACTAGGCCATGGAGAATAATTGGTTCTATTTGACACCAGATCAAGCAACTGTCAATATCCAGCAGTTTTCCTTGAAAATTC
Source organism: Lasiurus borealis (assembly GCA_004026805.1). Classification (NCBI taxonomy): domain Eukaryota; kingdom Metazoa; phylum Chordata; class Mammalia; order Chiroptera; family Vespertilionidae; genus Lasiurus; species Lasiurus borealis. Next base: position 27,482 of record PVJN01007756.1, read on the forward strand.
AGAGTTGTTGTCAAGTAAAAACAAGTGCAAATAAAAGCCATTCATTGTTGGACCTTAATAATTTTCTTGTTATTACAAAGAGTGCATATTCAGAAAACTTACATTTTATAGGAATGGACATTTAGCTATGTGTCTGCTTATAAAATGTACAATCAGGAAGTATTATATACTAGAGGCCTGGTGCATGAAATTCATGCACGGGGGTGTGTGTCCTTCAGCCCAGCCTGCTCCCTCTCTAATTTGGGACCCTTGAGGGATGTTCTGCCTGCGTGGATTGGGCCTAAATAAATAGTTGGATATCCCTCTCAAAATCCAGGATTGATGGCTCCCAACTGCTCACCTATATGCTTTCCTAATCACCCCTTAACTGCTCCCCTGCCAACCTGTTTGCCCCTAAGTGCCCTCCCCTATAGGCCTGGTCACCCCCAACTTTCCTCCTCTACTGACCTAGTCAACCTTAACTCCCCTCCCCTGCAAGCTGGTTCATCCCCAACTACCCTCCCTTGCAGGCCTGGTTCCTCCCAACTGCCCTCCCTACTGGCCTGATTGCCCACAACTGCCCTGCCTTGCAGGCCTAGTCCCTGCCAACTGCCCTCCCATGCTGGCCATCTTGTGGTGGCCATCTTGTGTCCACGTGGGGGGCAAGATCTTTTGACTACATGGGGGCAGTCATCTTGTGTGTTGGAATGATGGTCAATCTGCATATTAGTCTTTTATTAGATAGGATAGAGCCATGGTGCATGGGTGGGGGCCAACTGGTTTGATGGGTGTTCCCTTGGGGTGTGGGGTGGCCTGGGTGAGGGGCCTATTGTGGTTTCAGGCTTGCCACACTTCTGGCGACCCAAGCAGAGGCTCTGGTATCTGGGACTTATTTATCTTCTATAATTGAAACTTTGTAGCCTGTAGCAGAGCCAAGCCTTCTGCTTGCTCATTGGAGGCAGCCATTGAAACTTTGTTGCCTTAAGTGGAGGCCTGAGCCGGCCAGGGTTTGCAGAAAACTTGACTTCCTCTATCACCAGGGGCAACCCAAGCCTCCCTCCTGCTCTCTCTGTGGCTGTAGCCATCCTGGTTGGGTTAATTTGCATACTCTCTCTGAATGGCTGGTGTGTGTGGCTTGTGGTTGTAGCAGAGTTATGGTCAATTTGCATATTACTCTTTTATTAGCTAGGATATAGCATATGGGAAGAAAGATGAAAAAAATTGAAATTTAACTTAACACACAAGGTCAATTGTGTGTTTCTGGTTGTATGATGTGCTTCAAACAGTTGTTTTGAATTTAAACAAACAGACAAAAAAGAAATAAATACCAAGAAAAACTAAGATATTAAATTAAACTCAGTAGTACAAATGGATTAAAAAATCAGAAAAAAATAGCCTTAAAGTAATTCAGAAGAGTATTGTCTTATATCCTAAATTCCAAGATCTGAAAATATTTCAATACATCAATGATTTAACAGCATTTTAGAGAAAACAAACCATACTATAATATCAAATCATATCAACATAATTTTAACACATTAATGTTAAAATTTATCTTTGGTTATAAATGCTGAAATATATATTAAAAAATGTATGCTGTAACATGTAGCATGTAGGTTTGTTATCCAAAAAAGTCAGAAATTGTTTTTAATACTGAATCACAAGAATGGAAGCAGAAACCCCAAACTCATAGATATACACAAAAAAAAAAAAAAAAAGGAAGGAAGGATACAATATCAATGGTAATTGAATATTACTCTCACAGGAAATTTTAAAATTCAGGGATCACAAAGTCATGTACAATAAAAAGACATATAGGCATAGTAGACAAATAATTCAAGGTTTGAGAAAAGGGGATTTCATAAAGTAGATACCATGTGCCCTGTCAGTGGGACAGCCATTGATAAAAGCTAACAATATCGCCCTAAGTTTTGGCCCACTCTGGGTAATAAACAGAACCTACAAGAGAGTCAAAGAGAGGTAAATGCCACTGCTCCCGTGCTGCTGATCTCCTGGTATTGAGGTCATTGTCAGCCATGGCAAATTGCATGTGTCAACTTCATTGGTTACCCAGTGTCAATGTTAAACTTTATTCCTGGTTATGTGCATGTGTGTATGAGGGGGTTTCTGGATGAAATTATCATTTGAATTGGTGGATTCAACAAAGTAGAGTGTCCATCCCAAATCAGTGGACATCGTTCAATCCACTGAGGGCTTGAACAGAAAAAAGGGCAGAAAAAAGACTCTACCCCCGTTTTCTACCTCAGACATCTCATCATCTTCTGCCTTGGGATTAGACTTTACACTGATTGGCTTTCCTTTGGATTCCAACTTTCCTAGGCTTCTAGCTTGCAAACCGCAGGTCTTGGGATGTCTCAGCTTCCAAAATCATGATTTCTCATAATAAATCTCCTTTTATATTGGTCTATTTCTCTGAAGAACCATGATACAACTCCCACCTAAAAGGCCCATTGGATACTTTGCTAAAATTGAGGTTTTCTGCCAGAAAGACATACTATTTATAGTCATCACCTTGGTCCTTGATAGACACTGTGTTGTCACTGATTTCCCAGAATTCTCTTGATCCTTGAAGGTATTGCAATTTATTTTTCTGATATTGCCTTATGTAACAGGGGTTCTAGTCTGTGTTCTTTGTCCATCAGTAATGGCTAGAATTTTCAGTGAGACAAACATCCCCCCTTCCCCCCCCCTTTTTTTTACTTTCCCTTGATATCTAATCTTATATATACACTAAAGGCCCAGTGCACAAAATTCATGCACATGTAGGGTCCCTAGCAGCTGCTGGCCAAGTATACCTTCCCTCCCCCTAGCCAGACCTTCCCCCTGGTCAAATTCCCAGACAAACTCCTGGTTGAGAGGACAATTTGCATACTATGTTTTTACTATATATAATAGGGAATTAGATAAATGACTCAAATAAGAATGATTTCCATAAATCTAAATTTATTTCTAATTTCTCACTGTCTTACAAATGCTAGTAATTCATTTCTTATCTCAGAGTGACTGTTCCAGCTTTTTAAGGAGTGTTGTTCTCTTTCACACCCATATGTTTTAATACTCTGGAATTTTTTTAATATTCTTCTATCTTACTGCAACTGTAAAATCATAGGTGTACATACTTGAGAGATTAGTGGGAGCAAGTTATAGGCTGGAGAACTTTCTTTGTTTTAATTTTATGCAACTCACTTTAGTTCCTGTGAAAATTATATCCAAAATGCAAAATATAAACTTTTTCATTCACTGAGAAGGTGAAGAGCAGTTCCTTAAAATTGTTACCAACTGCTTTGATTATAGACCTTACATTTGATCTAGGATTGTGTCATGTAATTGATATACTTAAAAACTGAGCAATGCACCCAGGATGGTTCTCATTTTTCCTAGGAGAAAATATTGGAACTATTCAATGTGGTGTAAATATAAATGAAGTTATTTATTAAGTACTGTAAGTCAAACTTTACCTCAGATCACTAATATAGATGAGATCTATGCTTTGCAGACTTTCATACATCAGCAAAATAAAAATAATTGGATCATACTTCACCTGAAAATGATGCTAAATTCCTTTATCAACCTTAAAAATTATAATTTTGCTTCTTGAACAATATATTATAATGATTAATCATATACATGCATATGCTATGGGAAGAAAAAGTTTAAAGGTTAAAAAATAAAACATGTCCATTAATAGAAAATATACCATACAAAGACACTTATGAAATTAGTTTTTGAATTTCGTTTTAAAAGCAGCTTTTTTGTCTTTTTCTCACCCTATTTTCTTATTTTTATGAAACATGGTATCCATGAAAACAGTCCCAATAAGGGGTTTGTCAAGGTCTTGGAGTAACTGATACAAATTTAGAAATGAATCATCAAAATGGCTACATACCATGCTCAGTTTACTAGTAATCTGATATCCATTGGAAGATAATTTATCTCAACATACTTATATTCAAATTGAATTTGAACTACTTCCAATTAAGAATTGCCAATTGACTTTATGAAAACCAGAACAAAATAATAAAATGATATTTGTTGACATCTTTTGTTTTTTTAGTGGTTGCAGATTCATTTGCATATACTAATATAGTTGTCAAATGGTAAACCACATTATATATTTGCCCTATGCCCTAATATGTATTTTTGAAACACTTCATCTGTATTTACATGTAATGACCTAAGCACACTGTACATGAGAAAAATTCCATTAGATATTTGAGTCAAAAATTCCATTAGATATTTGAGTCAAAAGTAGAAATTTTTTTGCATTCTTATATTGTGTTCATTAGTAGAAAATGTTCACTGTGTGCCAAGCACAGTGATAGATGCCAAAGATTCCATGGTGAATCAGACATAATTCCTAGAGTTCATAGTATTTTTTTTGGTTCCAAAAAAAAAAAATAACAAATGAAAAAACCTACAGATTGTAATAAGTGCTAAATTTAAACTGTGTGTACATATAGTAGAGCCAGAGAGTGGAGAATATATGCTTACAGTAGAGAGTAACCCTGTGTACCTTCATGATTTAGAATGTAAGGGTCATGAAGGCAAGGACTTGGTATTCCTGGTATACCAGCTTATCCCTAAAGCAGCGGTTCTCAACCTGTGGGTCGCGACCCCTTTAGGGGTCGAATGACCCTTTCATAGGGGTCGCCTAAGACCATCGGAAAATACAGATATTTACATCACGATGCATAACAGTAGCAAAATTTAATGGTTGGGGGTCACCACCACATGAGTAACTATATGCAAAAGTCATGGCCTTAGGAAGGTTGAGAAAAACTGTCCTAAAGTCTTTCAGAGTATCTGACTCATAGTAACACAATGTTTGAGAACTAAATGGATGAATGACTAACATATATTATCTAAAGTGCTAATCAGTATCCTTTCTAAGTACATTGCTTAAAATTGCTTAAGTATAGGCTAGAAAGAGGGGGAGAATTCTAAATAAGAAGAATGGAGACTTTTTTTTTTTCAAGGAAGAGAGAGGAGGTAAAACTATTTAAATGTGTGAAAGACTGCAGAGAAGAATGGCTAATGTGACTTGAGCAGCATTATCAGTAGGTGATATGGCAAGAGGTGTGCATTTTATTGCAGGCCATGGCGAAGCTATATCTATTATTTTCAAAGTCATCAAATGGGAGTACATTGCTATGAGAGGCTTTTAACAAGTCTACATTCATGAAATTGCCCTAATGGATTATAAAGAAAGAGCGCTATGGCATATTTTAAGCACAATCCACTTTCAATATCCCTTGCTACCACATCTATTGACTACCTTTATTTGGACAATGCAAAATTAGGTAGTGGGTTTGGATTAGGAGATATAAAACATTATTTAATTATATTATTATTATTATTATTATTATTATTATTATTATTACTAGTGGTTCTGTGCATGAAGTGTATGCACAGAGGGGTTTTCCTCCACTCAGGCTACACCATCTCCAATCGAGGACTATTGGGGGATGTCAGACTGCCAATTTAGGCCTGGTTGGGTTTAATCTGGCAGTCAGACATCCCTCTCAGAATCTGGGACCACTGGCTCCTAACAACTCATCTGCCTACCTACCTGATCATCCTTAACTGCCCTACCCTGCAGGCCTTATCTTGCCCCAAAATGTCTTCCCCTGCCAGCCAATTTGGTTCTGATTGATCAGTTTCTATGTCAGTCATCATCAAAAGGTCTGCCTCACAGAAAGGTGACCAGAGAAAAAGATGGCAGCTGTCAGGACAGAGGTGAGGGAGTTGAAGTTAATGAGTGAGGGTATGAAAGGAGAATGTGTGGATATGTGTGGTATGTGTGTAAGTGAGTAAGGGGCAATTAAATCTCACAGGAACAGCAGGGACTGGCAGACCAGGCTTTCTTGGATGAGAAACCACTACCGCTTTGAGCATTTCCTGGACTACAGGACTCGGGCATGGAGGCCATGCCATCTTGAAGGGGACAGTGTCCTTTATTAAGAACTCATTAGCACCATCACTCAGTAAGGACTTTGACACTGCCTGCGACCCAGCAGCCACTCCAGCCAAAATCCTCCTACCCCAGCCACAGACCCGCAGACCCTGGGACCTCCACCTCCAAAGGTGCATGGTTCTTGCAGCAGTAAGTGCATCTTCCCGCTCCCCAGGGGCAGAACTCCCGACACAACATTTGTGAGTTTCCAATGTGTAGGCATCCAAGGCACATCACTCCATAGGCAGCTCCTGGGAGCCACTGGGAGCCCCGCTGGGTATGATTCTGTATAGACAAGGGCATGGTGCCCCACAGTAGAAATTCTAAATTTCCTCTGCCTCAATAACGACCTGCAGACATCCCAGCTGTGTAACTACAGAGCCAGGGCCCCTCAAAGTGCATCAGAGCTCTGTGCCCGCAAAAGCACTACCAGAATCTGTGCATGCATTTCCAGCAGGCAGGCAACCTGAGCACATCTATCCACAGGGTGCATGTGGAAGCTATTGTGAGTCCTTGCCAGGTGTGATCTCAGACAAACAGGGACACATTCCTCCTAGCAGTAGAAATTCTGACTTCACTGATCCTGGATACCTGCCAACAAATGCCTCAATTATGCGGCTTCCGTGACAGGGTCCTTCAGAGTGCTCAGTTCCCCTCGCTGGCAAACGTACCATGGGTGCCCCTGTGTGCTGCCACTAAAAGTGTGTGCATATCAACCACAGGTGCAGCAGCAAAAGCTGAGTCTGCCATCCCACAACTACAGAACTCTGGATACCACAGTCACACCTTTAGAGAGCAGGCCTCCCAAGACCCATCACCCCAACAGACGGTTTCTGGGTACCACTGTGAGTCCCCACTGGACATATGCAATTTCAATCAAGGACACAGGACAGCAAAAATTGGGACACCCCTCTTCATAGCTGCTGACCTCCAGACATAGTAGATGTACCTTTTCATCACTCAGGCCTACATCAAGAGAATCCAAATAGCTCAAGTAAGTATCTGCACTAGATTACCAAGCCCAGGAGACTTGAGAGGTCACATCAGTAGCACCATTTCCAAAAGAACCTGATTATCAAACCAATCGGACATACAATTAAAAGGTTACAGAAAAATATGGGAAGACAAAAAAGCAATCCCCAAAGGAAAGAAAAAGAGGAATCACCAAAAAGGGAGTTAAATAAAATTTAGGCTAGCAGCATATCAGAGAAAAAAAATCAGAATAATGGTTCTAAGGATGTTTAAAGGGCTGGATGACAAATATACACAACTCAATGACAAATACACGTATCTCAACAAGAACTATAAGGAGCTGAATGAGAATGTCACCAACATGTAAAGGAACCAAGAGGAGATGAAGAACAACATAGCTACAATAAAGAACACAATGCAAGGCTTAAACAGTAAACTAGAAAAGGCTGAGGACTGCATCAATGAATCAGAAGACAAGGTCGGAAAAAACACATAAACACAGCAGCAACTGGAAAGAAGACTTAAAAAGCAAGAGGAGAGCCTAAGGGAGCTTTGGGACAACACAAAACAAAACAATATTTGCATAATAGGGGTACCAGAAGGTAAGAAAGAGAAGCAAGGAATAGAAAACCTGTTTGAAGAAATAATGACAAAAAACTTCCCTAATATTGGCAAAACAAAACAAAACAAAACAAAACAAAACAAACAAACAAAAAAAACTATGCACGTCTAAGAAGCACATAGAGTTCCAAATAAGTTGAACCCTAAAAGACTAATACCAAGACACATAATTAATCTGGCGAACACAATGACAAAGCAAGAATCTTAAGAGCTGCCAGAGAGAGACAGAAAGATACCTACAAGGGATCTCATATTAGAATATTAACTGATCTCTCAACAGAAACACACCAGGCCAGAGGAAATGGCATGAAATATACAAAATGATGCAAAGCAAAGGACTGAATCCAAGAGTACTATTCCCAGAAATACTATCATTCAAAATTGCAGGTGGAATCAGGAGTTTTACAGACAAAAATGGACTAAGGGAGTTTATTACCACCAAACCAGCAATGTAAGAAATGCTGAACGGTCTGCTCTAAAAAGAAGAAATAGGAAGTAAAGAAGGACCACAAGGATAAAGAATAAAAATGGAGACAAAAAGTATCTATTAATAATAACTTTAAATGTAAATGGAATAAATGACCCAATCTAAAGACATAAGGTAACTGAGTGGATAAGAAAACATAACCCGTATATCTGTTATATACAGGAAAACCACCTCAGAAAAAAAGATGTACACAGACTGAGGGTGAAGAGTTGGAAAAAGGTTTTTCAGGTGAATGGAAATGAAAAAAAAGCTGGAGTAGCAATACTTATATCTGACAAATTAGATCTCAAAGTGAAGGACATAAAAAGAGATAAGGAAGTCCACTCCGTTATACTAAAAAAAGCAATCCAACAAGAAGAAATAACTCTCATAAACATATACACACACAATAAAGGAACACTCAAATACATAAAAAACCTCCTGGAGGATGTCAAGGGAGATATTGACAGGAATACAATTAGAGTAGGGAACTTTAATACTCCACTATCATCATTGGACAAATCCTCTAAACAAAAAATCACCAAAGAAACATCAATCCTAAATGACGCACTAGACCAGATGGTATTAATTGACATCTTCAGAACATTACACCCCAAAGCCACCAAATAAACATTCTTCTCAAGTGGACATGGGTCATTTTCAAAGATAAACCTTATATTGGGTCACAGGCAAAGTCTCTTCTAATTCAAGAAGATAGAAATCATATTAAGAATCTTTTCAGATCACAATGGCATAAAACTAGAAATCAATTACAATAAAAACAATAAAACACACACACACACACACACACACACACACACACACACACACAAAACATAACACATGGAGACTAAATAGCATGCTATTAGACAATGACTGGATTACCAGAGAGATCAAAGAATAAATAAAAACATCATTGAAACAAATGACAATGAAAACACAAGGATCCAAAATCTATGGGACACAGCTAAAGCAGTCTTGAGAGAGAAGTTCATAGTTCTACAAGCCTACTGCAAAAAAATAAGAAACAATGGTAATAAATTATCTAACCATACCATTCAAAGAGCTAAAAAAAAAAGCAACAGGAGAAGCCCTATGTAAGTAGAAGGATGGAAATAATAAAGATCAGAGCAGAGATAAATGAGATAGGAACCAAAACAAACAAAAAAAATCAACAAAACCAAGAGCTGGTTCTTGGAAAGAATAAACAAGATTGATGACCCTCCAGCCAGGCTCATCAAGAAACAAAGACAGAGTACCCAAATAAACAAAATCAGAAATGATAAGAGGGGAAATAACAACAAACCACCGAAATACTAAGGATTGTTAAAAAACTCTATGAACAACTCTATTCCAACACACTGGACAACCTGGAGGAAATGGACATATTCCTAGAAAAATGCAACATTGCAAAACTCAATCAGGAAGAATCTAAACATCTCAATAGGCCAATAACTATGGAAGAAATTAAAGCAGTCATTAAAAAGCTTCCAGCAGCGGAAACTGGTTTGGCTCAGTGGATAGAGCATCGGCCTGCGGACAGAAAGGTCCCAGGTTCGATTCTGGTCAAGGGCATGTATGTACATTGGTTGTGGGCACATCCCCAGTAGGGGGCGTGCAGGAGGCGGCTGATCTATGTCTCACTCTCATCGATGTTTCTGGCTTTCTATCCCTCTCCCTTCCTCTCTGTGAAAAATCAATAAAAAATATATTAAAAAAAAAAAAAAAAAGCTTTCAGCAAACAAAAGCTCGAGGCCAGATGGCTTCACAGGGGAGTTTTACCAAACATTCAAAGAAGAACTCAAACCTATCCTCCTCAGACTATTCCAAAAAATTCAAGAGGAAAGAACACTTCCAAGCTCCTTCTGTGAAGCCAGCATCACCTAATATCAAAACCAAATAAAGACATCACAAGGAAAGAGAATAATAGGACAATATCCCTCAGGAACATAGATGACAAAATCTTCAAAAAAATTCTAGCAAATCGGATCCAGCAGCACATCAGAAAGATCACACACCATGACCAAGTAGGATTTATCCAAGAAATGTAAGGATGGTACAATGTCTGCAAATCAATAAACGTGATACATCACATAAACAAATTGAAGGAGAAAAATCACATAGTCCTATCAATTGATGCAGAAAAGCATTTGACAAAATCTATCACCCATTTTTGATAAAAACTCTTAGCAAGGTGGGAATAGAAGGATCATACCTCAATATAATAAAGCCGTATATGACAAACCCACAGCCAACATCATACTCAATGGGCAAAAAGTAAAACCATTTCCCCTAAGAACAGGAACAAGACAGGGATGCCCACTCTCACCACTCCTATTTGACATAGTGTTGGAAGGATTAGCCATTGTTATTATACAAAAAGAAGAAACAAAAGACATCCAAATTGGAAAAGAAGAAGTAAAACTGTTCTTATATGCAGATGACATAATATTGAACATAAAAAATCCTAAAGACTCCATCAAAAAACTATTAGACTTAATAAATGAATTCAGCAATGTAGCAAATGGAAACTAAAGATAATATAAACAAATGGGACTACATCAAAATAAAAAGCTTTTGCTCAGCAAGAGAAACCATTAACAAAATAACAAAAAAGCCCACTGTATGGGAGAACATATTTGCAAATGTTAACACTGATAAAGGTTTAATCTCCAATATTTACAGGGAACTCATACAACTTAATAAAAGGAAGATAAATGATCCAATAAAAAATGGGCAACTGACCTAAATAGAAACTTGTCGAAAGAAGACAGAAGGAAGGCCAAGAGAGATATGAAAACATGCTCAGAGTCAGTAATTATCCAAGAGATGCAAATCAAAACGACAATGAGATACCATCTTACACCTGTCAGAATGGCAATCAACAACAAATCAACAAAGGACAAGTGCTGGCGAGGATGCAGAGAAAAAGGAACCCTCCTGCACTGCTGGTGGGAATGCAGGCTGGTGCAGCCACTGCTGAGAACAGAATGGAGTTTCCTTAAAAAACTACAAATGAAACTCCCATTTAACCCAGTGATACCACTTCTAGGAAAATATCCCAAGAAACTAGAAATACCAATCAGAAAGGATATATGCACCCCTATGTTCATAGCAGCACTTTCACAGATCCTTTATGCTTTAACATGTCAAAAGATGTCAAGCATGAATCAACAAACAGAAATGAAATCCGTTTGGTAATTTATAGATACCTCTCTACAGTATTGGCATAATTCAGTGAAATCTGAAAGGGATCACTACACAGATGACCGAGCTACCCGTCTGTCATCTTAAAATAACACCACTTGCACTGAAAAATAAAGTGAATATCAGGAGGTCAGTATAAAGTAGAATGTTGAATTTTGTAAAAAATATATTTTACTGATTTTTTACAGAGAGGAAGGGAGAGGGATAGAAAGTCAGAAACATCGATGAGAGAGAAACATTGATCAGCCGCCTTCTGTACACCCCCTACTGGAGTTGTACCAGCAAGCAAGGTACATGCCCCTGACCAGAATCAAACCTGGGACCTTTTAGTCCGCAGGCCGATGCTCTATCCACTGTCTGGGCAGAATGTTGAATTTTTAAATAAAGAAAAAATAATAGTAAAAAGATATGGCATAAAAGCAAAATAGATTTAAAAAATTAAAACGAAATGCACATTTTGACCTCGATTATATCTCCTGCAAATACTGGATTATATCTCCTGCAAATATAATCAAGTAGAAGAAAGATGAATAAATGACACCATCATCCATCCCACTTCATTTCCAGTGTGTCTGTCTGTCCATTCGGCTTTTGACATAAAGTGCAGGCACACATTTTAAAGCAACCCACCGTATGTTTAACAAGGGCAGCACAGAAAAGAAGCATAAAACTGGCCTGTCTCCTTCATCTGCTCTTCTGCTGCAGTGATTAACCTTTGAGTTTATGAGTATTTTTTGCACTTGCTTCAGATAAAGTATTTTATGAGTTCCTCCCTTCCAGGCAACTTGGATTAAACTTATCAGGCTCAGGAACATAGTGACCCATAATGGCTATTCCTCTCCGAGTCATAATCTTGCTCCTTTCTCCGAGCATTCCAGGCACCAAGAAGATGGAAACATCAAGGCAAAGACAAGACAACTTGTTAAGGTCATATTTTATGCCATATACATCATTCATGCCTAATTGATTTGCAGACCCACCTAAAGACAGATTGCCATACATTATAAATGCTGAGAATATGAAAATATCATTTTTGCTCCCCATTAATTCCCATTTGGAACGGCTCCTGACTTTACAAAACTTTTTGGCAGCACATCACTGATGACTGATCACTTCTTTTCAGTGTAGAAATAGGGCGGAAGCAGGAAGATTTATCTTTGAGGAAATTCCTAATGAAATAACAAAGTGTGCCAGGGTAACTCCAACTCAGTACCATCCCATCCTCTAAAATATAGCAAAAAAAATATATGTATAATTCTTTTTTTTTAAATAAGAGACATAATGAAATGAAGTAAAAATTCAAAAAGATTCCTGACTTCACCAATATTTTGAGACTGTACAGCCATCTCATTGAAAGGGATACCTGACTCAGTTTCAGAGATGGCACCCGATCCTTAATAAAGGAATCAGATTAAATTCTCTTTCCACATTTTGACACTGACTTCATCTATTACTTTTCACAAACACGGGTGTTCACTCGAAAATCATTGTGAATCTAATCTGAGGGAACTCAGGACCTCCTTATCATTAAGGGGTACCCTATTAGATTGTCGCCTGTTATTGTATCTCTCCAATTTGTATAAAGAATACCACGGGCAGAAAAGAAAAAAAAAAGAACATTTTCTGATCATGGATCTTTATAATAATACTAGAGGCCCGGTGCATGAATTCGTGCATGGGTAGGGTCTGGTTGGCCCACCCCGATTGGGGCCAATCAGGCAGGGCCAGCTAGGAGGAGAGGACATGGGAGGTTAGTGGGCTGGCCCCTCCCTGATTGGTTAGGGGGACCGATTGGTGGCGTGTCTGGCCCAAGGGGGTGGGGGGAGAAATGTTCCATGGTTCCATGGCCAGCCCAAGGGGAGGGGCTATGGGCAGTTCCTTCCCCCCACCCCCTGTCAAACTCCTGGTTGAACTCTAGGTAGAGGGGACAATTTGCATATTACCCTTTTATTATGTAGGATATGTGTTTCTGATGAAAGTGGCCCAGAAAAAACGAAAGACTGAGAGAGATGAAATGAGTCAAGTATAGATGGGATTTAAAATACAATGTTTTATAAAATGCTCTAGCATTGTGGGGGGGAATAAAGACACAGAGAGGATTCTCTGACAACACATTGTATATTTAGGAATAACTTCTGTTGGGAAAGCAAAACAATATACACACACCAAAACAACAGGAATAATTTTTATAAGCATTTTACCATATTAAGGGGAGATGTGTGAATTAACCAAGAGATGGTTCCATGCCAGAGATTCAGAAACTGAATACATGACAGAGGATAGCATGGTTAGCATCATGTGTTGGTTTACAATACAATGACTTGACCCATTTTCAGTGGGACTGTGATTGATATCATGATGGTGTTGCATGTACCATATGGTATCGCACATTTATTTTTGTTTGATAATATTTCCTGAACATTCAGCCACTTTTAAAACATTGTTTAGAAAAAAATTCATAAATAAGGAACACAGATTTCTAACTGGGAGATGTACAAAAAGACACATACATATTTCTCAAAATTGCAATATTTGTTTTCCTAAAAGGAACTAAATGATGGTTCTCAAAAAAATCTTTAATGTAATTTTTTTTTCTGCTACTATAAATGCCACATATACCTACCATTTCCATGAAGGCTAGTTTTTTATTTAAATGGGAATCATACAGGCAAATATGATCCTATATAATAAAATCCTAATATGCAAATTGACCGAGTGGCAGAATGACTGTAGGTTATGATGCACACTGACTGTCAGGGGGCAGATGCTCAATGCAGGAGCTGCCCCTAGTGTTCAGTGCACTCCCACAGGGGGAGCACCGCTCAGATAGGAGCTGGGCTCAGAGCTGGTGAGCACCTCTGAGGCAGCTCTAAGGACACCTTGGGAGATGTCTGCCTGCTGGCTTAGGGAACAGGGAGTGGGCCTAAGTTGGCAGTTGGACATCCCCCAAAGGGTCCTGGACTGTGAGAGAGCATAGGCTGGCTGAGGGACCCCTTGCTCCCCCAGTGCACAAATGTCGTACAACAGGCGTCTAGTAGGAGAAATAAAAGGGATGAAAAATAAACCCTTTGAATTTATGTATGTGCACTCTTCTGCTAGCCAGTGAACCTACATGGGCAGAAAGCAAGAGCAGATCTGAGACACCATAGCCTTTTATAGTGTTTCTCATCTGTCACCTAAGTTAAGTGGGACCACAGATTTCTGTATGCACTTGACAGAATAACTCTCATAAACCAAAGAGTTATCACTCTGCTTTGCCTTAGAATCATCAGGACATTTATTTCATTCCCTGATTCATGTATACCAATCACCAATAAAAAAAACAACAACCCAGGTTTGCCCTGGCCGGTGTGGGTCAGTGATTGAACATCAAACTATGGACCAATAGGTCATGGTTTGATTCCTGTTCAGGGCACATACCTGGATTATGGGCTCCATTTCTAGTAGGTGTTTGCAGGAAGTACTCAATCAATGATTTTCATCATTGATGTTTCTATCCATTTCTCCTTCTCCTCTCCTCTCTCTGAAATCAATATTCAGATTACTTAGATAATGATGTCACCACTGGACCTTTTAACTATACAGTCCAATTTTCATTTTTTCTTAACTATGGAATTCTTTCTTCTGTCTTTCTGATAATCATTTTCAGTCAGCAGCAACATCCTTTACATCCTGGGAAATGTATCTGAAAGTTATGTGTGTGTGTTTTTTATCAACTTTTTCTAGTGGGAAATTGATTCTGAGGTATATCTTCCCCTGAAATCTTCTATAGAAAGAAGGAGACTTTTCTTCTGACTTTACTCCTGCTGTTTTGACAACCTTTCCTATTTCTCATGGTCATTTACTAGTACTTCATCCTCCATAAGAATGCCAATTTTTGAATGTATGGCATCAGGCTAAAATGCACAGCACCCCTATTTATAAAAGTCATCCACCAGTTCTCAGGACACTTTATCTGTTTTAAATATTTTACCTTCTGACTCACTGTCCTTTTCATTCACAACATTTCTTTCAAATTATAGTGATTTCAACATTCATGTTAATGCATCTTCTAGCAAATTAGACTCTCAGTTTAGTGATTTTTTTTTTTGGATCTTATCCCATCAGAATTACTCATCCACATGATGATATTCTGGTTAAACTAGTCCTTACCCATAACTCCAGCCCACCCTAAACTCAATGTCAAAACCTCCACTCTCCAACAAGCTATTTCTTTCTAGCTATCTTACTCTACCAGCTTCTCTGTGTTTGATAATTTTTTGCAGCAACTGACATATATAGCACTTCAATTCATTTAACTTACAAATATTTAACTCTCCTTGGTTCTAATTATAATCCTTTCTTATTCAGTACTAATTCAACAATCAATTAAACACCTTTTATTCTGACATCTTCAAATTCCTTGCTCTGTTCTCATTTTTTTTTAACTTCTGAAAAACCACAATCCTGATTTCACCCAATTCTTGAAAAACAAAGCAAAAATCATCGTTTGTATATCAGTGACAAGAAAATAAATCTGAGGAAAAACACAGTTAAATAAATATTTCATATTTTCCCTCTTATATAAACTTCAATCCATTTCAAGACCTTTCCTGTATTCATACTCTTAGTTGACTACCTTGCTTCTTATTTCACTGAACAAATAGAAAACAATCTTTTTCTATAATATATTTTATTGATTTTTTTACAGAGAGGAAGCGAGAGGGATAGAGAGTTAGGAACATTGATGAGAGAGAAACATTGATCAGCTGCCTCCTGCACACCTCCTACTGGGGACGTGCCCTTGACCAGAATTGAACCTGGGATCTTTCAGTCCACAGGCTGACACTCTATTCACTGAGCCAAACCAAGTAAGGCAGAAAACGAACTTTATAAGTGTCCATCACACATCCAGCCATATACAAGTACTCAAGTCCATGTACTGTGTCTTTTCTTTCTTTTCTCTGGAAGACATATATGGGATCCTAGTAAAAGCAAACCCTGCTACTTGTGCATTAGATTCCATTCCCCCTTTCACATCAGAAGACATCACACCAGCAATTCTTCCACCTGTTTCATCACTTTGATCCATTTTAACTATTTTCATTGCTATAAAACCAGTTGAATTTATCCTATTAAAAAATCTCTTAAACTTAACTCCCTCTCCAGATTTTGCTCAATTTTCTCTTTCTCTTTATGACAACATTTCTGGAAATAAAATACTTTACTTACTCTTTCCTCAGCTTCATAAACTTTCCCATTGCTATGCCCCAGGGCCAGTTCACATGCCTTTATGCTTTTCCATCTTCATAAACTCCCATGGCAATCTTATCTAACTTTTTTTTTTGTTTCAGATGCTATTCATTTGCTGATAACTGAGAACTATATAGTAAAGATAATTTTCCCCTTGAACTCCAGATTTCTTTTTATTTTTTTTTATTTTTTATATCAGAAGTGAATATATTTATGAAAATAGCTTATTGATTCCTTTTGAAAATATGTGTCATTTATATGTAAAAAGAGCACACTTTGAAGTATACAGTTTGAGCTTTGACAAATGCATGCACACATGTAAATCCCACTCCAAACATGATGTAAAATATTTCCAGTACACTAGATAAATATTGAATTTCAGATTCTCTTACAATTTCACCATGGTTACAACCTCAGGAGATCATTTGGTCTTACCCATCACAATGTAGAAGTAGACAAATCCGTGTGCTAAGGGAACATCAGCAGATTGAAAAAGCATCTTTTAGAACTATGCACAACAATCATTACCTCAAATAATCTACTCGGATATATTTATCATAATTGAACTCAAGATTTTTATACTGAACTCCTACTTAATAGTAATCTCTACTTGTCTAATTAATGGACATCTCAATCTTTGAAAGTTCAAAACTCAAATCTGCTCATCTCTTTTGAACCTATACCTCTTAATTCTTTACTCTCTTAATTTTTAGCAACTCCATTAGTCTAGTTGTCCAAGTCAGAAACTCCAAGTTTCCTTCTTTCCTTCCTTCTTCTCTCCCTGTCTCCATCCCTTTCTCCTTTCCTCTCTTCCTTCCTTCCTTCCAAACCCCACATTCCATCAATTACCATATATTGTGTAATTCTTATTAAAAATCTGCCTACAATCCCATTACCACCTCTAAGACCATTGCCCTGTTCTCATTAGCTTCCAAATTGATGTGTGCGCTTTTCTCCTTGAGCACCTTTCGTCTGGTCTCGATATTGTAGCTAGAATGATCCTATTAAGACAAGGTCACATTTTATTGCTTCTCTGCTCAATGCCTTCCAATTATTCTTTATCCCACTCAGAGAAAAAGCCAAAGTCCCCACAATGGCATGTAAAGCCTTGCAGGGCTTGACCTCTGATCCTGTCTGAATAATCTCCAACTACCGACTTCATTTATCTCTTCTCTTTGAACATGACAGGCATGTTTCAGCCTCAAAGCCTCTGCACCCCGCTGTTCTCTCTGCCTGGGGTGCTCTCTCCCTAGATATCCACTTCACTGGCTTCCTCATGATCTCCTGGTCTTTATGCCCATAGCACTTGCTCATAAAGACTTCTTTTATCCTCTACATAAAACTAGACCCCAGGCAGTGCCTAGCATAGTCCCCAGTGTGTCTTCACAGCAACTCATACTCATCTCAATCTAATATACTATACATTTTATGACTTGTATTTTTCTTAAATTTTAATTAAATTTCATGAGGACAGGTATTGCCTCTATATCATGCTGCCCACCATAGCTTCACCTAGAACAGTGCCTGGTTTATAGTAGTGTCTCAATAAATATTTTCTGGCCCTAACAGGTTTGGCTCAGTGGATAGCATGTCGGCTTTCAGACTCAAGGGTTCCAGGATCGATTCGGGTCAAGGGCATATACTTTGGTTGAGGGCACATCCCCAGTAGGAGGTGTGCAGGAGGCAGCTGATAAATGTTTCTCTCTCATCGATGTTTCTAACTCTCTATCCCTCTCCCTTCCTCTCTGTAAAAAAATCAATAAAATGTATTTTAAAAAATTATAGGAATTTATTTTCCAATTATATCTCATAACTACAGGGCATTTCTTTTACAAAGAATTGTTTTGCAGCCTTTATTTTTGCAAAAGATATTTTCCTGAACAAAATTATTAAAACAAATTCTAAATCATATCTCATTTTATGACATTGTCTCCAATTATGATTTTTTTCTTTTGATTTTTTGAGGAATATTATGATCCCTTTTGTAGATTTTGTGCTCTTACTGTACTTACAATTATCAATAATATCATTATCAATAATTATCAATAAACACAAAGATATATATATGTGTTCAGTCATAGCCCTTTCTGATTCTAGAAGTAGGAGGACAAGGATGGTAGGAGAAGATGTTCATAGGTTTTTGTTTGGAAGTTATAGGTTGTTTAAAATAAAAGGAATTATGTGATTTGCCAATTACCGCAAAGCTTACTGGATAGCATGACAGTATGGTCATATGAGGTGAACTCAGAGGTTCTATAATTCTGATGTGTGTATTTTGTTCATTGGGAACAACATCTACAATTAAAAGAAGGGTCATTACTGTTAACAACAAAATAAAAAACCTGTAAAGAATTTCTGTGGGTTCATTTGAGCCAAAATCTCCACAACCGCTGAGAAGCAGAATCTCAATGTATTGAGATAGTGCTCCAGAGAATGGCATGGTTTTTCATCTCGTTCTATAAATTACCATCAAAGGAGGAGACATAAATGAGTTACATGAAATCCATTGGTGACAGATGAGGGAAATGGGAGAAAGCAAAGTGGGGAAACCTCAGGGATTGGATAAAAAGTAAAATGCTAGATGCATGCTTCTCTTACCCAGGTGGATATAGGATAGTTAACAGGCAACAATTAACAAGATAACAATAACAATGAGGGGATCTGTGCTCTCTGCTTGGACACCAGGGCTGTGCCCCGAGGGTCCAGAAAAGGGGAAGTTATAAGTTGCCCAGACATTCCACAGGTATGTTATCTTAGATGCAAAAAGAAAATACACTCAGTAAAGATGGAAGTTGGTCTTTGTCAGGGAAGATACTGGCCTAGAACTACCTACTATAAGCTGCCTTTTAATTAAAATGTTTAATTTCAGACCCTGCTCTGTGGTTACTTTAGGTCTCCTGTGTCTGCAAGGCCGCCACCCATGCCTTTCCTGCATTAGTCACGTTAGCATGGGGTCCCTTTTTCATCGACATTACTATTTCACGTTGTAAACACTGTCTTCCTAGCAATTTTACATTTACTTAGTGTTGATTAAAATGGCCATTGTGTACATAAACGGGCCATTTTTAAAATGATGTAAAATTGCATTTAGCAAATAAAACACTACATCGTTGGGAAAACCCACATGCCCTCCTTAAAAGAAGACTTTTAAATCCAGGGTTCCTCCCATTAGCAAAGACAATTTCAAAATTAAGTTTGCTTTCCTTAAATCACAGGTGGAAAACACACACGCTTATTTTGTTAGATACCGGGCCTCACGAGACAAGAAAATGTGTTTTATCCATCATGATGCATCCCAGTGACCGAGGGAGACCTTCATTAGGAGAAAGCCTCCAGGAAGAGAATCGCTACCCCCGTGTCATGTTTCTGACCGGAACGCCACAGTTCACACACAATCAGGCAAGGAGAGAGCGGGGGGTGCAAGTTAACATGTCTGTGTCACCAGGGCAACCTGTTCTCTGACACGCATCTCTTCCTGAAAATGTCAACCAGATGTTCCCTGACCATCGGAGACCAGGATTCCACAGGCAGAAAAAAAACAAAAAACACGTCCTTGCCTTTTGTTTGTATCTGTTGCTAACACCTGTCTCATTACCTTTCATTCCCCCCAGACCCTTCTGTGTGGCATGTGGAGACAAACAGCAGACCGACTGATTAGGAACTTGGAAGAAGGGGCTTTGCCATTCAGCTGCGTTTATTACATCAGAGATTACAGGCTCTGCACCACCCAGGAGAGGCAACCCTGGCCCGGGTAGAACTTGTAATGCAAACTAAGAGTTTCCTTATCAAGCTCACTATGTAGATATACATTTTCACTTCTTCATGGCACGATGCCCTCCTTTCCTGCCTACCTTGTTCAAAGGCGCCGTCAGGTCAGGAAAGGGGGAAAAATGAAACATTCTTTTTTCTCTTTCAGTTTCCCAGCGGGGAAGCCCTGCTGAAATGCCAGGCGTGCCCCGCTGCTTTCCGCATGAACAGATGGCAGATGGCTGCTTTCCTCGTGTTTGTTTCCCATTCAGCAAATTGCAGGTCACATCTGGTCTAGACGCTGCTTTGTCAGAGGAGATGGGGAGTTCACATTCTTTATAGGTGGCTGGCTTTAAAAATAAAAAAAATAAAAAAATAACATACGAGAAAAAATACGTGTGAAAGAGGAAGGAGAATAGAAATAAACCAGCAAGACAGAGAAGCCATTAAAAAGGTGACATGGAAATCGGAACAGCTGGTATGATTTCAATCTCAGCGAGCCACGTAGCCAGACCCCAGGCCGGCAATGGATGGAACCAAAATCTCAGAGACAGCCAAGCCATCGAAGAGAATGAGAATGAACTTCCAGATGTAGCAGAGAAGATGCGCATCCAGTGTACCTTCCAGAGCTGCTGTGCCTGATCCTTTTTATGTCTCAACTTTGATTTTTATAAGTAACTTTTAGGAGACTCCTTTCTGCTTTAGAGTTTTAAAATGCACTTCGACTATATTGTGCGACATCACCCCAGCTCTCACTGGAAGATTGTTAAAATGGAACAATATTCTGCTAACTGGCCATCAGAGCAAAAAACAGTTGCCAGAGGAATCATGGTTATGTGATTTTGAGGAGTGAGAACATCCCTGAGCTAAATTCTTGATGTAAAGAAAGAGTACAGTGGTACCTTGAGATACGAGTGCCCTAACATACGAGATTTTTGAGATATGAGCCGTTGAGCAAGCGATTTTTGCTTTGAAATACGAGCAACATTTGAGATACGAGTAATCTTGCAGATCGGCCGGCTACACACGACCCACCACTTTACCTCGACTCGAATGTCTCATAGTTTCCCACTCCTCAAGGTTATGGAATGAATTAAACTCTTATCTCGAGGTACCATTGTACTCAAATTCAGATGCCACTGATAATTATCAGCTGTGGCTTTAAAGACCCGGGGTTGGGTGAGGATAGGAATAGAGTGAGGTTGGGGATAAGGATGGGGAGGGGTTGGGGGTAGGCATAGGGGTGGGGGCAAGTTAAAAGAGATCAATGGGAGAAGAAAAGGGACATATGTAATACTTATAACAATAAGATTTTTTTAAAGTAATGCATGGCCCAGAGATTGTGCATAATAAATTATAACTTCATATGTTTACAAAAAATAATAATCCTAATATATAAAAACCCTGGGTCTGTTACATCTGCAATGACTGAGAGGCTCGGCCAACGAGAAGTCAGTCCTGCAGTCAGTGCTGGGTTGCTGTGGTGACCCAGCACTGACTGCTGAGGGGGCTGCAAATCAGGCCTGGAGAGAGGCCTGAAGAGAGAAGCAGGGTCTGATCCTATTGATCAGTGCTTGCCTCTCTCTTTCTTTTCAGGCCTGGTCAGCAGCTGCATCTCTATTTCTCTCCAGGCCTCTACCTGGAGACTTATCAGCCCTGCCTTTCCAATCAGGCCCTGCTGATAAGCCCAAATACACTGACTGGCATAGAAACCGACCAATCAGAACCAAATCTGGGTCAACTGTGAGGAACCAATGGCTGCCTAAGAGACTGAGCTTTTGACACTGACTGGCATAGAACGGAACAGTCAGAATCAAATTGGCTGGAAGAGGAGAGCATTTGGGGGTGCGATCAGGCCAGCAGTGAGGGCAGGTGGGGGCAAGATCAGGCCAGTAGGTGGGGCAAGATCAGGCAGGCAAGGCAGAGGGGGGCAACCAGGTTGGCAGGGGAGGGCAGTTAGGGGCAAACATATGGAGAAAGCCAAGCTTTCCTCAAACCATGGCTGTGTAGGCCTCCACTTAGGCATAAAGTTTCAATGGCTACAGCTGCAGAGAGAGCAGAAGGTATGGCTCCACTCCAGGCTACAAAGTTTCAATTATAAAAGATAAATAAATCCCAGATACCAGGGCCTCCACTTGGATTGCCAGGGGGCATGGCCTGCTTGCAAACCCCCACAGGCCCCATGCCCAGGCCACCCCAAGCCCCAAAGGAACACCCACTCTGATCCAGGACACCCTTTAGGGCAAACCAGCTGGCCCCCACTTGTGCAGCAGGCCTCTATCCTATCTAATAAAAGAGCATTATGCAGATTGACCATCACTCCAATACACAAGATGACTAATCCCATGTGGTCACAAGATCCTGCCCCTATGTAGACACAAGATGACCACTACCAGATGGCCAGCAGGGGAGGGCAGCTGGGAGGGACCAGGCCTGCAAGGGAAGGCATTTGGGGGTGATCAAGCCTGCAGGGGGGTAGTTAGGGGTGACCAGCAGGGAAGGGCAGTTGGGGAGGGTGGACCCAGACCTGCAGGGCAGGGTAGTTAGAGGTAACCAGGCCAACAGGGAAGGGCATTTAGGGGCAAACAGGCTGGCAGGGGAGCAGTTAGGCATCAATCAGGCTGGCAGGGGAGTGGTTAGGTGGTGATCAGACTAGAGGTAGAAGCAGTTAGGGGCAATCAGGAAGGCATGCAGGTGAGCAGTTGGGAGCCAACAACTGATCAAGGCTGTAATTCAGCAATTATTATTTTCAGTGCTTGATTCTTTCATCATTCTATCCCCAGAATTAGCTTTTTCTTCCCGGGAGTCCAAGACTACCAATCTGTCATCTGGGCAGACAGAGATTCTTACTATTTCCACAGATTTGATGAATGTATCTCAGGGAATGTATTGTTTTGTTTGAAATCAAATGCCTCAGTTATCATTGCATTTCAGCTACCTCAAAACTCTTTTTATTGTGGTCATTTTAGCACACCATAATAACTGACAAAGTGGTGCAGGGGAGGGAGGAGGTTTGGATTTTCTCTATTTGTTGCCAGAAGATCTTTTATTTGTTTGTCCTTGTGATTGTAGTGATAACTTTTAGATGCAGAAAGAGTGAATGGAATGAGTGAGTAATTGGTTTACTGCATAGTTATTTCACTTCTTGAATTTTTTTTTCAGGATAATTGTAAATGTATATATTTAAAGTAGAGGCTCAGTGCACGGAATTTGTGCACTGGCAGGGTTACTATCAGCTACAGGCTGCTGTCAGGGTACTCCCTTCCTTCTCCAGCTGCCCCCTCACCCCCATGAAACTCCCAGACAAATTCCCAGTTGAGGGGACAATTTGTATACAAGACTTTTATTATATAGGATTGTACTAGTACTTTGAACGTATCAGTGTCTATATCACTGGACCAACACCATTTTCTGGTTTTGGGGTACCTGATGATAATGTTTTTATCTTCCCTTGGGACTCAAATATATACTAGTATATTTCCTTCAGTTGTAGGGGTAGTACAGGTGATGGGGTCATTGGTGGCATTGCAATTGTTATTTTTAAAATAAATTTAAAAAAATAAACATAAAAGAAAGGCTTGAAGAACTTTTCAGTGTTAAGAATATCTTGTAAATAAGCCAAGCAGAGAAAGATAAATATCACATGATCTCACTCATTAGTGTAATGTAATTAACAAAATAAACTAATGAACAAAAACAGACCCAGAGAGAGAGAAACATTAATCAGAACATCAAACTTTGGGGAAAGGAGGGAACGGTGGGGGTAAGGGAGAGAGATCAACCAAAGGACTTATATGCATGCATATAAGCCTAATCAATGGACACAGACAACAGGGGGCTGGGGGCATAAATGGGAGGGTGGGAGGTAATAGGGGAATAAGGACACATATGTAATACCTTAATCAATAAAAAAATTAAAAATGTACATATCTAATGTATAAGTAAATGTTTGGCAATAGTATCTAGATTGTATAGCATTAAACCTAACATAGATATTTTATCCTTGAAATATTAGTTTTTAACCCTGCTCAAGCTCAGACACCTTAACACTCCCAAAGAAGAAATAAGGAACAGAAGATGCTATTTAATAAATGAGTTACTGTTGTGTAAGAAAAAGAGAAAGCATATCTGTATTCATATTTGTCTTGTACAGTCAGCTGTAGTCTAATGCTTGTTTTGAAACTGTGAATTTGTTCCAATGTGTTTGATATATTAGGGAACAATTTGAGCATAACATGAATTTCACGTTTGCTTATGCACAAATTTGTCTTCAAGAAACAGTAGGAAAACTGCTTTCAACTGAATTAAATAGGAAGGTACAAAATATGCAGGAACGTACACCCACATGCAAATCCAACCACATACACACTTCAAACAACTACTAGTTACATTAGGTCTCTTCTTATGTTAAGAGCCACATCTGTCCACATCTGCGTGTTACAACTTTCACTCTGAGTTCAGGTGACTCATCTTACACTAACTCACAATTATTCATTAATTTGTTTCCCTCTTATCAGCCTATAGGTTTTTATATCTCTTCTTTCTTTTCTCTCTCAATTTTCTCACTCCATGTCTATCTCTCTTTTGTCCTTTTCCCTGGGTCACAGGATGGCAGAAATAGCAGGCCAGTGAGAGTGCAAGTGGCCATCTACATAAGTAAATTAGGTATTTTTCAGGCAAAGTGTAATTCATTGTAGTGTGCAGGCATCTCTTAGCCACTTAACATATTGTGCTGCTATTTTTATTAGTTATCTGACTTTTTATGTTACAGTCAACATTTTTTAAATATTACATTCCTAATATATTTGCCTTTGGTTCTATGCATATTTAAGTTTTATTTTTGAACAGATAGATTGATAGAAATGATGAAGAACTCCCATGTACACTAAATCCAATTTTCCTTATTACTTACATCTTATATTAGTGAGCTATATTTGTTACATATTTGAACCAGTATTGCTGCATGCAATATTTAGATTTTCTTAGTTTTTCCTAATGTTCTTTTTTTCTGTTTCAAGATCCCTTAAGAAAACCATATTACATTAATTGACATGTCACTTTGGGTTTCTTTTGCCTTTGACTGTTTCTCAGACTTTCCTTGTGATTTACAGCTTTAACATAGAGAGAAGGTTCTGCCAAGTGCTTTCTAGAATATCCTTCAGTAGAGGTATAGCTGATGGTCTTCCAATATGAGAATAGGGGGATGATTTTTTTGAAGACCATACAGATAAAATATCATTTCATCACATTGTTGCCAGTCTGCCCAATATCTACACAGTTTATGACTATTTATATTAACCTTGATCACCTGGGAGAGATGGAATTTGTTAGGGAAAAACCTGACAAATGTAGAGTTACTCTTTTATCTTCCTTTTTACACTGTGCTCATGGAAAGAACTTGCTGTTTGAATAGTAAGTGCACCCCACACTTAAGGAGTGAAAAGCCCCACCTCTAATAAGGGGCAAAGTATCTATACAGATTGTTTGGCATTCTACTCAGGGACTTTTTCTCTTCTCTTCCATTTATGTATTTATTATATAAAAATTCTCTCTCTCTCTCTCTCTCTCTCTCTCTCTCTCTCTCTCTCTCTTTGTGTGTATGTGTGTGTGTCTGTGTGTTTCTAGCATCTCCTCACATTCTGGAAAAAAGATGTTCCAGGCTCATCTTGCATATTTTCTCTCCAGTACCAGAATTAGTCATTTCTCCAAGGATACCTGGATCCTTGTATTGAAGGATGTATTGAATAGCAAAATATGTGGGTTAGATGTGCTTATTGCTACTGGAATGTCTTTTTTCTTGGACCCTCTCAGGGGAAAGAGCAAGACAAATTATGCATGTATACTCACCTATGCATATACACATATCTATAAATATGCCAATGTATAAGTAAGACATCCTGTATAATAAAAGACTACTATGCTAAGTGCCCAGTTGTCTGTTCAACCAATCAAATCATAATATGCTAATGATATGCTAGGTCACTCAACCACTTGCTGTGATATACACTGACCACCAGAGGGCAGACACTCCAACAGGTAGGTTACGTTGCTGCTGGGGTCCAGCCAATCAGGAATGAGTTAGATGGGCCAGACACATCCTGGAGCCCTCCGTGGTCCCTCCCTATCTGGCCAACCTCCCGCATACCTCCCTGGCCCTGATTGTGTAGGGTCCCTTGGCCTGGCCTGCACCCTCTCCCAATCCAGGATCCCTCAGCGGGTATTAAAGAGCCAGTCCCAAGGAAAGATAAAGACATTGTTATCATTGGGTATTGGAGACCGAATCCCACAAGCCAGGCTGAGGGGCTTCACTGGCACTCACATTTCTATTCTGGGCTTCTGGTGGGTTCATAATGATGTCCTCAACTGTAATGCATTATTATGTAGATAATGTTGGCTTCCTTCATTTGCTTATTTATAACTTCCCAGCACATTAGTAAGAAATCAGGTTCCTGCTGTCTGGCATTCGTTAACTTAACAGTTCATTTCTAGTATCCATGTATAGCAGTTTCAGAACTGTTAACCTAATATATGCATCTGAATCTTGGTTGTTTCATATTTTGGCAACCCTATTTGAATAAAAGGCTAAAATGCAAATTTCCTCTTGACTGGGAGTTAGACCAGAAGTTTGACCAGGAGTTTGACCAGGGGAAAGGCTGGCTGACCAACTGCCCACAGCCCCTCCCCCAGACAGCCTGGTCTGATTAGCCCCAATTAGGGGCAGGCCGGCCGGCCCCCACTTATGCACAAATTTGTGCACCAGGCTTCTAGGTATAAATAAAGCTGCTATAGACACACACATTGTTGCAAAGTTATTTAAAATTAGTGAATCAAAGAAGTAGAGAATTAATTATATATTTATTTTATATATTCTGCTTCAAAACAAGAAGTAATATATCATGTTTTCTTGTAGAAAAAGAAAAAAAATCTTCTATTAATATTTAGCTCCCATTTCTGATTTCCTATATTTTCTAAAACTAAGAATTCAAAAAGTAGTCATTATAAATTATATTTAAAAGTGTTATAGCCCTAGCCAGTTTGGCTCAGTGGATGGAGTGTTGGCCTATGGACTGAAGGGTCTAAGGTTTGATTCTGGTCAAGGACACATGCTCAGATTGTAGGCTGGATCCCCAGTAGGTGGCATGCAGAAGGCAGCTGATCAATGATTCTCTCATCATTGATGTTTCTATCTCTTTCCCTCTTCCTTCCTCTCTGAAATCAATAAATATTTTTTTTAAAAGTGTTACATAGCAAGTATATATTAAATTCTGTCCAATATTTTTTACTGAGTTAGTAGGTTTACTTATAATGCTCAATTTACTAACCTATAACAATATATTATATAAACTCATTCAAGATTGAGTATATATTCCACAAAAATGATCACCAAAGTTCTTCCCATTTTTGTGTTTTATCCCTTTTCAGTCAGAAGTTGGAGACTACCTGCACCAATTGAACCTGAGCTGGCCTTTATGAATTGCTTGGACCATAAAAATATAATAGAAACAATGAAGTGTGAATTTCAAAAACTAGGTCTTAAGAGACCCAGTAACTTCCTTATTGGTCTTTGAAACTCGGATAGCATTCAGTAAGAAAGCTCATCTAGATCTCTGGTAGATGAAAAACCACATGGAAGAAAAACTGGATTCCAAGCCAGTAGCCAGCATCAATATGAGGCATGAAAATAGGACCATGTTAAGACTGCCATGACCAGATGCTCCCACTGGCAATTTAAAAAATGAGCAGAAGAGAGGCCACAGAAGAACTGCCCAGCTGATACCAGTCAACCATCAGAGTCATAACAAATTCTGTAAATTGCTCTACTTTAAGCCACTTTCTTTTGTGGTAACTGGTTTTGAAAGAACACAGGGCTGATACTAACATGAAAGAGAAAAACAAAACATAGTCTCAGATTAAGTCACTCTACATGATAGGAGGCATCACAGATGCCAGATTATTTTCTGTCATGTGTTTTTATTTATTTATTTATATCTTACCCTAATTAAATTTTAAACAATTTGGGGGGGGACGAAGTAAAACCTAGTTCTGAAACCAAATGGTAAGAACAATGTATGTCAAAGGATTTAAAAATTAACACTGGCTTCAGTGATAAACAGTGGATCGGATGCCTCCTGATCGAAGCCACTTCTGGAAACACTATTCTAATTTGTATTAGAGAGAAGAGACATGCCACATCCTTAAAACTTCATTAAGAGGTATTACATCATTAAATTATGATCCCTATCAAATATCAAAATGAAGTAAAATTGACAGTAAGATTTTGTCTCTTTGATCTATCTCAGCAATTAAGGATAGATGTTGTTATATTAGTCAAGATGAACACTTTGACTAAAAATTGTTTCTCCATGCCGGTGCTGCTTAGTGATAGAACATTGATCTATGAACCAGGAGGTCAATCCACCCTAGGAGCCTTACAGGAGGCAGCTGACCAATGATTCTCCCTCATCAGTGATGTTTCTCTCTCTCTTTCTCCCTCTCCCTTCATCTGAAAAATCAATAAAAAACATTTTTAAATAAAAAAAAATGTTCAATTCCATAGTTCTATTAGGTGTGAAATGAAAACATACACTGGTTTATAATTTAAACAGTGAATAGAACATTTCAGACTTGTCTGGTCTTTGGGCAAAATCCATCTGTCTTTCTCAAACCTGCGTGTTCCTCAGAGCTTACTGCAGCGGAATACTTGCCAGGAGGTATTGTGATATACCTTCAGGGTTGTAAACCACTGCCTTTATAGTGGGCATCAAATCATGCCTGGTCGATCCTGAGTAATAACCTGGCATGTGAATGAAGTGCGATCCTCTTTAGACCTTGGCAGCCACCTGCTGCTGCCCGGCTTGCACCAGGTTAGTGTCATGTGATGCCTCCTTCTGCCTACAGTGTATCTCACATTGTACTCCTTGGACCAACTGTGTTAGATTCACCTGAAGGGGGAGGGATCGTAAAACTTTAAATTCTCAAGCTACTTCTGTGACCTACTCAATCAAAATGATTAGAGAGGGCCAGAGAGAGAGTCTTTATTGTAAATAAGTGCAGTTGATTGTTATTCTCTTCTTCTTCCATGCCATGGGGTTTTTTTGTTTTTGTTTTTGTTTTTTTTTAATATATTTTATTGATTTTTTACAGAGAGGAAGGGAGAGAGATAGAAAGTCAGAAACACCGATGAGAGAGAGACATCGATCAGCTGCCTCCTGTACGCCCCACAGTGGAGATGTGCCTGCAAGCAAGGTACATGCCCCCGACTGGAATTGAACCTGGGACCTTTCAGTCTGCAGGCCGACGCTCTATCCACTGAGCCAAACCGGTCCCGGCCATGCCATGGGTTTTCTCAGAGCTCAGGTGCTACTGGTGAAGGACACTGAATATGAAAAGCCTCCCAAATGTGACTTACCTTTTCATGTTAGCCTTCAGTGACCTGCTGTTCTACTCTTCGATTTTCATACTCATGATTACAGAGATTTGAGGTCGGAGGTTGGTTTTTAATTTCCCTTGCACTTTCCTATTATAGCACGCAGGCCACTCCTAGAGAACCCGAACACCATGTCAGGAAAGGAGAAATCCTCCTCTGATGACTCTCACTGTGCAGGGGAACAGTGATTCGTGTTAGAGATAAACATGTATGATGTGTGAAACTGCACATCACAATATGCCAAGTTGCATTTTCACTCTTTATGCAGAACAGGGCTTGTTACAGAAGCAATGGTGTCCGGTTTGATTAAGCTGACAGCACCAAGATAGGTGAGATTATATGATATGGATGATTTTTTTTATACTCCGTCAGTTAAACATGAAGACAGATTGCTTTGAACTAGCAGCCTCCCACTGAGGAGTGTTTAAACCGGTAGTCTGCAGCTGAAACTTTGTAATGCCAGAATAGAGGCCAGCTCTTATGACTGGGGATAGAGTTTCGGTGGATATATTTTAATCACTGCATTTAAACGTTCCTACGTTACTTTATACATAAGGTAGAATAAAATGGGTGGAAACTCTAAGGCAATGTAAAAATTAAATCAATATTAAAAACCAAAGCATTATAAATATCAGCTTCTCTAGGAGAAGAGAGATATGCCTGCATTTTACATTAGATCGTGAAATTGGACAGATAATTTATGTATCATCTTGTCTTCTCCTCAACTTAAGGGAGAAGAGAAAGCTGAGAAAATTTGATTTTCTCTTACAATTTGTCATTACTTTTCTATAGGATAGTGCAGCTCTATGAACTGTAGTTTTATTTTATGTATATTTAAGTCATTTAATAAGATTAATTAAGAATATTTAATTTTGGATAACTTTTTTGATATTCTATGGTGATAAGCTAGTTTAAAGATAACTAAGAGTTAGCCTCACAACATGTAAGATAGGAAAATATTTTATGCCAGTTCAATTGACTATTAATTTTATCGAAAACTTCCAATATGCCAGCCACTATGCTAATCTATTAATATACATTTTCTATTTTTAATACTCTCTGAAACATTGAGTTGTAGTACTATTATTTTTCCCTTTCAACACAGTAGAGCTGAGCCTTAGAGAATATTATTAGCCCAAGATCTCACAGTTGGTAAGAGTTGCTTCTTAGGTGCTCTAGGTATTGTGAATATGCATGCTGTGCTATTAAAAATTGTGCTATGACAAAACATTATCGTTTTACTATATGCATAATGAGTTGCAATGTCAAACAATAAAGTCATCTGTAATTTATCTAGTAAATGTTTGTTGAAATTTAGAACAGATTTCAAATCACAACAACTTTCTCTTCTCTGCTACCCGCTCTTGTTAAAAGATCAGTGTCTGGCTAGCAGGTCCTAAAGATGGAAGTAATGAAGGGAGTTTAACTCTATCAGATATATAAACATTCTGTAAAGCCTCTAAAATTGAAATAGTGTAGAACCATGTGAACAGACAGATCAATTAAATTCAGTAAAAAACTCAGAAAGATAGCTAAAACATTTAAAACTTCATGTATTAAAAAGAATGACATTTCAAATATTGCAAAATAAATAGATGTTTCAATTCATTGTATTGAGACAACTATGTAGACATTTAGACAAAGAAAAAACTGGACACTTAATACCCACCATGCAACAATTCAGTGGCCTCAACGTAAAAAATAAAATCATACATGCATGATAACATTTCTTTGTTACCTGGTATTGCAACCAGCTTTTCTAATTTGGTGTCAAATATTCATAAAAAATATGATTGATAAGTTAGCTTCTTAAAGCAAAACAAATAAAAAAGTTTTGCATGAAGGGCTAGAGAAAAAAAAATAAAAGGACAATAATAAACTGTAATTTTATCTCTGATAGAGGACTCATAAAGAAAGAAAAAAATTTTGGCAAAATGTAAAATCTTGTCAATATATTCCTTAGAGAGATGGAAAAGACAAGTAGTCTCAAAATTGTTGATGACAATGGACAAGGAGTCAAATCCTATTATAATGAACATAGAAGTATTTACCAAATATTCATAGCCTTTTATTCTCTTGTCCGGGAATCCCACTTCTAGAATACTGTCATGAAAATATTATGCCAAAAGCAAACAACTTGTATATCAAATTATTTGTAAAAGCACACTATTAAAAACTCATAAACATCCATCCATAAGACATTGCTGGAATATACTTCAATACATGCACACAATTAAATACTAACAAATCATTTTCAAAAAAAAAATGTAGGTTTATCATTCCTTAAATGTTTGATTAACCATACTGTTCTTTACCCTCCAATAAAACATTTTAATTGTTATACCAGAAGAAAGGAGAAGTAAACCTTATAATCTGTCAACTATATGTCTCCCTCTTAGTTTGTGTATATTTCCTTTACATTTGCCAAGAAAATCCAAAAGAAAAAACAGAGTAAAATAAACTACTCAGATAATGGGGGAAAAATATGTTACAATAACTCTCAGGAGAACACCAACTTTGAATTTAAATACTAATGGCTTTTGACAGATACATGTAGAAAATTGCAAGCAAAACTTCTAAATTGTGATTTTATAGCTTTTCTCTTTAATCAATTCTGCCTATGTTCTCAAATTTAAAGTATTTCTAAAAACTATCATCTATCTCTGTTAAGGCTTCTGTTATTTTTCCTTTTTAAAAAATCAGTGTGAGGCTGGAGTTATCATAATTATGCAGAGTATGTGCTAGTTATAATAATCGTTGAGTCAAAGTTAAGATTATATAACAAATATTCAAAAGCAATTGACAAGAAGAAATAAATAGCAACTTTAGTTGATAAAATTAAGCTTTCTTTTTGTTTTAAAAGTCATAGAAGCACATTAAACTATCTATCAAATAGAGAAATATGCTAATTAACCGGGATTCTGTAATGGGTTGACTGGACAGGAAGAGGTTGCACACACAGAGTCAGGGGCGGATGGCAGGAGTCTCTGCACACCTGTGCTGGGGGAGGACCTGATCAGCAGTGGCCAGGGCTGCTGTGGGTATGAAGAGCAAGGCAGGGCCAGACCGGCACCTGCTGTGGGGCCCAGGGAATGAAGCAGGGCCAGACTGTCGACCTGAAAGTGGGTGTCACTGCGCTATTTCGAATCATGCACTGTGCTCCCAGTATTGTATAAAATATTATATTGTGATATTGAAATGGTGAAGTAAAGAACTTCAAAATACGTTCCTCTATAAAAGTACAGTGGTACCTCGAGATACGAGTTTAATTTTTTCCGTAACCTTGAGGCGTGTGAAACTATGAGACACTTGAGTCGAGGTAAACTGGTGGGTCCTATGCAGCGGCCAATCCACGCGATTACTCCTATCTCAAATATTGCTCGTATTTTAAAGCAAAAATTGCTCGCTCTAAGGCTCGTATCTCAAAAATCTCGTATGTTAGGGCACTTGTATCTCGAGGTACCACCGTAACTAAAATAGTGAAAAGAAATAAAAAAAATCCCCATGCATCATAATTAATCTTTTGTAAGTCTGGAAGTTACCAAAAGTAACTCAAGAAATATTTACCCAACAAAAATGATGGAATCATATTAAAACAGCAAACTTTCTGTTGTTTTAATATGACCTTATTCCATCACCACTCCCCAGCTCCGTGCTATCCTTAAAAAATAATTCACATCATTAGTGTTAGTGCAGTATAATTTCCTAAAAACACATACTATATTCAGGCAAAATAGATACAAATAGAAATGGAAGGTTAAAATATACCTGTAACAACAAGTAAATATATTGATTCAATAATAATTTCAAAAAAACAACAACACTTAAGCCTCATCCAGCCTGGTTCAGTGTTTGAGCATCCATCTATGACCTATGAACCAGGAGGTCACAGTTCACTTCCTGGTCAGGGTGCATGCCCTTTTTGTGGGCTTGATCCCCACTAGGGGGCATGCAGGAAGCAGTTTATGGATAATTCTCTTTCATCATTGATGTTTCTATCTATCTTTCCCTTTCTCTCTGTGAAATCAGTACAAATGTATTTAAAAACAAACAAACAAATAAAAACCCACTTCCAATCAGAACCAGAAGCCTTCAGAGGTATAAGATGGCTAGCAGTATCGCTGGCCTGTATCCACTAGATGCCAATAGTTTCCCCTCCTCGGATGTCCTAACATGTTTATGCCATGTTATGTGCAAACATTGCCAAATATTCCCTTTGGAGCAAATTTTTTTCCCCACAAAGAACTATCAGTCTGGAAGAGTGGCTGTTCTTTCTTTTAGAACTGCTGGCCACAAAAAAATGACATAACCTTGCCAAGACCGGTTTGGCTCAGTGGATAGAGCTTCGGTTTGCGAACTGAAAGGTCTCAGGTTCGATTCTGGTTGAGGGCATGTACCTTGCTTGCGGGCACATCTCCACTGTGGGGCGTGCAGGAGGCGGCTGATCGATGTCTCTCTCTCATCGATGTATCTGACTTTCTATCTATCTCCCTTCTTCTCTGTACAAATCAATAATATATATGGTTATGTCATTTATATATATAAATGACATAACCATAGAGCTACTGGGACTCACAAGTGAAAGTTGAAAATGAAACCAATAGAACAAAAAAGCACAGAAATGGGAGGGTCTGAACCTCATGATATGATTTTAGTTGCTTGATTAAGCGCCACCTGCTATTGTACTTCTGGGCATAATAGTGACATAATCCAAAAAAATTATTTTCTTGACCTAAGCCAGTTTGACTGGGTTTTATCTAATGTACAACTAAAATAGCTCTAAATAATCTATCCTTACAATCTAAGTACATAAATTCACCCATTAGTATTTATACATCAAAGAGTAAAGATGGCTAATTTCTCCTTCCATATGATTTATGATAGTTTTCAATTTCCTTCCAAGAGGTAATCCATACCAAATTAAAGCTATTTTGCATGCTCTGTGTTTCAGATAAATCTATGCTATTGTAAGCCTCTTCAATATAAACTCTTTGCTAAGGTTTCTGCATTTAGTATGGCTATTGTTAATAAAATCCATTTATTAAGACTCTGATAAAATGGGCTGCTCATATAACCTTAATTGGCTCTTGCTTTATTTTGATTCCTATAGTTTTAAAAAGAGAAAATTTATGTAGCCAATGTGACAATTCCCACTGGGAATAAAATTGTAGTATTCTTTATGTGAATCAGTTAGTTCCCTGTGCTGTTCTTGACAATCATGTCACCCTTGGGTGGTGCTAAAAAATACATAAATCTGAGTAAGGTTTGATCATGGTGTGAATGTGACACTGTGTTTGTAAGGTATTCTAGGAAACATGCTGTGGATTTTTCTGCCAAGAATCTATCTGTTTGATTGCAATTAAAAAGTGAAAACACTTTTTGAAATAAGTCTACACAAACTAACAATTATGTTAAGGAGTTTAATTTATACAATGGAATTTTTAGCCTATGTCAATTTTGAGTATTTTTAAAAATATATTTCTACTGATTTCAGAAAGGATGGGAGAGGGAGAGAGATAGAAACATCAATGATGAGAGAGAATCATTGATGGACTGCCTCCTGCATGGCCCCTACTGGGGATCAAACCCACAACCCAGGCATATGTCCTTGACCAGAATCAAACCTGGGGCCCTTCAGTCTGCAAGCCAAGATGCTCTCTCCACTGAGACAAATCAGCTAGAGTAATTTTGGATGTTTTAACTAAGTTACATGATTTTTACTCCACATAAATTTCAATGCCTATAATTTAATGTACATGTACTTCTCAACCTACATAATTTGAAATAATTTTTATAAGATACATTAAATAATAGTGGTTGAGATTATTTTACTTATATAAGAGATATAATAAGCATATTTTTTTTCTTAATTTGTTATACCTGCCCAGAGGCCGGATACATTTCATCTTTAATCTGATATATCTTCTCAGCACAATTCCAGACACTTCATTCTTTACTCATTTTCTTATTTCTTTCACAGGAGAAAATGGCTATGCAAAGAATCTTTATAGAGATATGAGCTGGAATAGTCCTTTAGCTCAGTTCATATTTCCAAAAGGGCTGATAATGGACAGAATGAAATCAGTAAAACCTACTTTGCCATGGAAAAATCACAATCATTTTCAGAGAAATAAAATTATACCATTGCAGAGAATTTCACAATAGCTAATGATAAAAAAGTGGTTCTTTTATCCTTAAAATTGAACAGCTTTTTGAAATGTCTTTGTGAAAAAGGAATATGATATGTTTAAAAACATTTTCAGGTGTTTAGCAAAAGCTGCAATAAAAATGGTACCATATTACAAGTCTACAGAACCTTTTTTTTTTTTTTTACTAAAACCTTGTTTAACAGTGTGGTAAATCATAGGTAACATAAAAATTGCTAACTTAATCATGTTTAAGTGTACAATTCAGTGCTATGAAATTTATTCATATTGTTGTAAATTATAACCACCATCTACCTCCAGAACTCTTCATCCTGCAAAGCTCTAAATCTATACCCATCAAACAATAACTCCCATTCTTCCTTTCCCAAACCCCTGTCTACCACCATTATATTTCAATCTCTGAATTTGTCTAATACAGATACTTTGTATAAGTGGAATCACTCAGTATTTGTGTTCTTGTTTTATTCCTTTCATTTAAAATAAATCACATTATAAATTTTATTTTAACATATTTCACCTTAACTATGTATATTATGGCATATTACTCATTATGCAAAAGCAATTTAAAATCTTTTTTGAGTTTCTTAGACTCATTAACAGAATAATCAAAATCATTGGTTGAATAAATATAAAAGCTTAAGGAGGATCCAGGCATACATAGCCCCTCACTATTTGGTATAACAAAATATCTCCAAATAGTTTCTTCTTTAACAATTTTTCTAGTCCTGGATGGTATGGCTCAATTAGTTGGAACATCAAACATTAAAAGGTTCAATCCCCGATTGGGATTATGTCAGGGAGGCAAGCAATCCATGTTTCTTTTTCTAACCAATATTCTCTCTGTGTCTCTTCCCTCCCTCTCTCCCCTCCCCCACCACTTAAATCAATAAAAACATATCCTCAGGTGAGTTTTTTTTTAATTGATAAAGTAAATTATTTAGGGGGGAATTTTTTTAAATAGTAAATTTTTATACTTTTAAGTACATTGTGTATGTACTCACATAATCCCTGAAATACATGGAGAGAAGAAAAATGAATCATACACATATACTGAAATGGTTGCAGTGTTATTTCACAGGTGGTGAGAGCTGATTCTTATTTTAGTCTTTCTTTACATTTCCTGACTTAATGAAAATATATGTGAATGCGAGAAAATATTTTCCCTTAAAATCTAGGCAAGTAGTATTTACGTGCAATATCTGTGCACTGATTCACTTGGCAATGGAGAAGAAAACCTTTAAGCTTGTCATTGGGGCAGTTAGTGCTTTCAGCTATGTAGTTGTATGAACTAATGCTGTCCTCATTGTCAGCATCTTCTCTCATAGGACTTCATGGATTACATGTCAACATGCCAAGCCCTCATTGCTAGTTTGGAAAACTGAACCCCTAAACAAAACATCTTTTTCAGGTAGGTAGATTATTTTATTTGTAGTTTTTCTTCTAAAAGAGAACATCTCTGTGGAAACCTCTTTCACACCCCGCATGGTTCAGGGTTTGAGTTCTGGAGGATGCCGCACACAAATGAAAAGAGACTAGAAAAGTATTAATTTGGGATTTTGGGGGGGCCAGGCAGGAGCCTTCCTCTAGTGGAGTGGTTCTCAACCTTCCTAATGCCGCGACCCTTTAAGACAGCTCCTCATGTGGTGGTGACCCCCAACCATAAAATGATTTCTGTTGCTACTTCATAACTGTTATTTTGCTACTGTTATGAACTGCAATGTAAATATCTGATATGCAGGATGTATTTTCATTGTTACAAACCGAAAATAATTAAAGCATAGTGATTAATCACAAAAACAATATGTTAATTATATATTGTGAAATATTTATTTCTAATTACAAATAAATGAAATTGTGTCTTGAATCGTGGTGTAGCATGGGCAACAGTCTTCATATGACAACAGTAAACTACATTGCTACATTTTGCTACACCGAGGAGCGGTGTGTTGGTTCCTAAGACCATGGGAAATAGGTGTTTTCCAATAGTCTTAGGCGACCCCTGTGAAAGTGTCATTCGACCCCCAAAGGGGTCGTGACCCCCAGGTTGAGAACCACTGCTCTAGAGAGAAGACTCTTTGCTCTGGCCTTGCTATCCCTTTTATTGAGGCTTTGGGACATACCCATAGCCTCTGGTCATGAAATTTCAATAACAAAAACACAAAAGACAAACAGAGGTGGAGGCCGCTTCAGGCTACAGCTAATAATATCTCAACTAAACAATGAGTAGTGAGAGCAATTAAGGTTGTTGACCAGCCTTCCTGGCTTCCTGTCCACATCTTTCTATTAGTGAAACGCTGTTCAGTTTTCTGCACACCTCTGTCTGTGGTAGACACTTTCTTAAGTGTGTTCCAAGCTCTACCAAGCAAATATATCCATGTTTGCCTGTCCTCTAAAACTGTGAGACAAACCAAAAGCCCGAAGAGGCACACAAACGTAGCCAATTTCCTGGTTCATGCTCTGCATTTTCCCTCTGAGTATCATAATCTAAATTGGATCTCCTCCGCCCTGCTTGCATCCGCCAAATGGCTGGAGGCACACGTCTTCTGCTCCTCGCTGTTCTCATTGTCAGCCAGATTTCTGAGCAGAGTCCTGTGCAGTGTATAATCTTCTCCTGAAAATAGCATGGCCCTAGCGGTGGTTAATCCACGGAAGCCTGCAAATTAAAGGGGATCTTTTAACTTCAAGTAACACAAAGCGGGGATTGGGGATGGCGTGTCAGTCTCTCGCTCTGCCTTTGATATTCAGATCCCTTTCTGAGCCCACTTAGACGCTGGCTAGACCTCCAGGTATGAGGGATGCCCCTTTGTTTTGACATCAAAGCTCTCAAGAGGGGGGCGTGGAATGCTAACAAGAACCCTGGGCTCCAAAGGACATGATTAAGCTGTAATTGGTGAGCAGGTGCAGCTCAATGAGTAACATCCATAGGAGAGAACCCTCAAGTTGAAAAATTAAAAAATATCATCTGATTTGTCTCTCCCCTCCCCTCCTTTTTTAAAACATAACAGTGCACAGCGAATAACAGGAGATACTGAGTCATTGATTTTTGTGCAGAGGTTGCTGAGGAAGGTGGTAAACAATGGCATGAAAAAAAAACCTATATATATGTGTGTGTGTGTGTGTGTGTGTGTATGTGTGCATACATGTCTCTCTCTCTCTCTCTCTCTCTCTCTCTCTCTCTCTCTCTATATATATATATATATATATATATATATATATATATATATATATATGTCACAAGTGAGTTAGCCCTGGTCTACGTGGCTTAGTTGGTTGAGTATCATGGCATGAAACAAGAGTTTGCCAGGGTCAATTCTTAGTCAGGGTACATGCCTGTGTTCCCAGCTCAATACCCAGTAGGGGGCATGCAAGAAGTAGATCTCTCTATCTCTATCTCTATCTCTATCTCTCTATCTCTATCTCTATTTATCTCTCTCTAAAAATTTATAAAACACTTTTAAATACAGTGCTACCTTAAGATACGAGTACCCTAACATATGAGATTTTTGAGATATGAGCCATCGAGCAAGCGATTTTTGCTTCAAAATAAGAGCAACAGTTGAGATAGGAGTCATCGTGAGGATCAGCCGGCTGCACTGGACCCACCAGTTTACTGCGACTGGATCGTCTCATAGTTTCCCACACCTCAAGGTTACGGAACGAATTAAACTCATATCTCGAGGTACCACTGTAACTAAATTAAAAAGAGGTATTTCCAGTTTGGTTACAGGCAAGTAGAATATGCTGTGACGTCATCTACCTTATTTGCCTCATGAAACCCTTCCCCCTAAGGCTGATAGAGTGATGATTGTTCTATTGGCGCCTGTGGGTTACCTTCCAATGCCAAGCAAACCACGTCCTGGAATCCATCCCTTGGAGGGTGGCTGCTCTGTGAAGTGAAGCCATTTGTCTGGGCAGACACTCAGCAGGAGCTTAATGGGAAGCGACTCTGATTGCTGGCACTGGGTTTGCTTCACAACAACTAGCCGGCACCTATTTGTAAGAAGCTGAGAAAAGATAGGCACTCAGGTAATGGGATGGAATTAAGCACTAGATTGAACTGCTGGGTTATAGAAGGATCTACTAAGCAGTTATCAGTCCAGAATGTTGAGAGCACTCAAGTCTGGCCACAAAATTATGCTTTTTCAGACACACATAGAGGATTTCTCAACTGTCAGAAAAAAGTTCTTGGACCATTAAAACAAAAGTATTTTTTAAATATAACAAAAATGTTCTAGTATGACTTTGCTTCCCATTTTTAATATTGGAGAATAACATACGTGGATTTTGTTATGTCTTGTATTTTATTTCTCACAATAATCTAGGTTTCATTCCAAACAAAACATGTGGATGTGCACGAGTTGGTGTGGTTTGTTATTGTACTGTTGCTATTTTTTGGCTTTATGCTCCAAAGTGGCCACTTGGAAAATGAGTTCATTAGATTAAGTATTGTGTAAGATCTTTTCTACCTCATTGATAATACCAATTTCCCCAACAGTTTAGCTAAAAATACACAGCAAAATACAACAAGCTGAAGATTTTCACTTTTATAACGCTCATGGAAGTCAAATACGAAATTATTTTTCCCTAACAAACTGGGGAAATACCTGAAAATGTCTTTAATTGAGATGTTTACAAAGTATTTTTTCCAATAATATAAAACTGCTTTAAGTCTTAATATACATACATTACCATAGACCTTTTGAAAGGGGATAACAGTGGTGTGAGCAGCATGGGACATGGAGTGTGATGCTGGAGTGTGGGCAGAGGCAGAGGGGGATCTGAAGGTGTCACTGAAACGGGAATTTTTAGGGTGAAAAAGACAGGCCTAGGAAAATTTAGAAATTGGGGGACCTTGGAGGAAGCACAGGGCTGCAGACCAGCAGAAAAGGCTTATTAAC
>PVJN01007757.1:0-47500 GCA_004026805.1 Lasiurus borealis
CATAACCAGCCACAGGATATAAAATAGTGAACCACTTTATCACTTTTATTACTGTTTTACTTACAGAGTCCATGACAAGAATTCTGAGCATAGTGCTATTAGTCTTCAGGTGGTGACCCACAATATAAATATTAATGTTTTGTAGAAATTCTATCATGCAGTTCCCAGATTGTACTCATTTCAACATCACTCCCCAAAGTAAGTGATGCATTTAATATTTGTCATTTGAAAGGATCGATCTATTATGATGTGACTTAATTCATAAAAAAATCATCCTATGACTGATGAAAATTTAAAAAGTATTTATTCCTTTGTCAGTTGAGGACAGAATTATCAACCATGGAAAAGGTGCTGAATGGAATACTTAAATAATATGCTAATGTGTACACTACTGATTATCCAAAAATAATATAATTTTATATCATTGAAATCCATGAAGATTTTAATTGATGATGCCCTAGATGAAAGATAATTGTTAAGAGGAGGATATTTTTTAAATATATCTTGTTGATTTTTTACAGAGAAGAAGAGAGAGGGATAGAGAGTTAGAAATATCAATGGGAGAGAAACATTGTGCCTCCTGCACACCTCCTA
Source organism: Lasiurus borealis (assembly GCA_004026805.1). NCBI lineage: Eukaryota > Metazoa > Chordata > Mammalia > Chiroptera > Vespertilionidae > Lasiurus > Lasiurus borealis. The sequence goes on from PVJN01007757.1 coordinate 595, forward strand.
CTAGGGATGTGCCCGAAAACAAGGTACATGCTCTTGAACGGAATTGAACCCGGGACCTTTTAGTTTGCAGGTCAACGCTCTATCCATTGAGCCAAACCAGCTAGGGCAGTCTTTTTTTTTTTTTGTAATCACCGGAGAACTCCTAATCTAAAACATTAAAAAGTATGTAAAAGGACCAGTCATATAAATTCCCTCTTTTCTGCCCTGAAAGAGTACTGGGGAATACCTTATTTATTTAAGGCAATAATGGCTTTTGAAAGACTTAACCTAAAAAAGACCTAAAAACAAGAAAAAATATTCTTGGGAAAAAAGTATATGTTTAAAAATACCTTACATGTTCATTTCTTTTCAAAACCTTACACCCCTAATTATCTCTCAAACTGAAACAAGGATGTAAATCATACCTCAAAACTAAGTATGGCCAGTGCTTGCTTTCTGCAATTTTTACTAGCGATGTGGAACCTCTCTTGGATTACATAAAAAAAATACACACAATTCTGAAAATTCAACCATGATTGTTTAATCATCTTTTCAGGTCAAAAGTGTGAACAATAATTACCTAAATAAGTTCCGTGAGAACACGCCCACAGAAGAATCAAATCTGCAGGCAATACTCAGATAAGCAACCGGCCTATCTAATGGTACAAAGTTTGGGATTCTGAACTCCTAGCAACGATGGTTTATAAAATTTGGCACTTCCAACGCAACACAATAGATTGTCTGACCTATCGAGCAAGATAAAACAGATTTAGATTTCAGGTGTTAAAGTCAAAGGTTGGAAAAGCAAACATCATACAAAGGCCACACCTGCCAGTGAAAGTTGAAAAAAGCCCGCCTCAGTGCCCATCAGATTTGCTTCCACAGCTAGCTCGGTATCAGGCGGCCTGAGAGGGTGTTAAACACTGGGACTGTAATCTACCGGCTGCTTAGTTCCTTCTTCTATGACATATTGTTCATAGAGTATTGTCACAACATCTTATGGCCTTTACACTGACAATACAGTGTGATTTTTTTTTCTTAAAAAAAAAAAAAGTAACTTCTAAATATTAAGCTGAATTTAGTTTGGATGCTTTTCAGCCTAAAATTGTTTCATTTTCCATTGTTTTTCCATGACCCTCTAGCAAGGCAATAACCTGGGAACAAGACTCCTTGGAGATAAAGGATTATTTAATACAGATAAAAAGGACTTTTAAAGAGTTTTAAATATACCCTGACATATGGATTGAAAGTATCATGATTGGTAGCCACTCTCCTAAGAAGTATTTCCTCCCGGCAGAGTTTGCTGTGGCTTGTCTCCACCTACCACCGCCCCCTCTAAGTGTAACTTTTCCTAAAATAAAACATTGTACACTTCTGTTGTACACTGGGCATATGGAGGTCTGTAATATTTCAAGGACAGATTATTTAAATTGTATATTTTGAAAAGTGGCATTTGTTAAGTAACTAACAGAGGTTGCTACGTCAAATTCTCACTTAATCTAAACAAATAATAAATCCAATAAGGAGTAAGTCTAAAACTCCCTTTAATGGTATAGATTTACTTCCTGATCTTCTTCAGTGTCCATAACAGATAAAGGGAATGGGAGGTGAGCAAAGGTGGAATCACTAATTCTCTCAGTCACAGCTGAAAGGGTGAATCTACAGATCATCCTCTTTGTTAGTTGTTGTTTTTCCAACACGATGGGCATAGTTTTCAAGGTAGAAGGACCCTGAAATATATCATGACACATCTACATGCCAAAAGTGTTGCCCAGCTGACGAAGCTCAGTAGTTGAGTGTTGACCTAGGAACCAAGAGGTCACGGTTGGATTCCTGGTCAGGGTACATGCCTGGGTTGGGGGCTCGATCTCCAAGTTTGGGGTGTGCAGGAGGCAGCTGATCAATGATTCTCTCTCATCACGAATGGTTCTATCCCTTTCTCCCTCTTCCTTCCTCTCCGAAATCAATAAAAATAAAAATAAATGGAAAAGTAAATGTTCATCTCTGAGCCTTGGCATCAATACCTAACAGCCCAAGAGCCGCCACTTGGGAATCAGCTCCGTGGCAGCCATGCCACCGGGATAACAGACCTTTGTTGCTCTCCTCACAATGGGCCCTTCACACACAGCTCGTCTAATCTGATGCATTCTCTATTCATGGGACATGATGGCTCTCTCACCAACGTTTGCAGATCTTGGCTATTTTCAGGAGGCTTTTCTGGCTCTGCCTGGGCATATAAACAGCTCTGACGCTGTGGAGGGCCGTGGGCACCTGGGTATGCCATGGACTCACTCTCCAGAAAGCGCCCACATGGGATGAGCATAAACTAGTGGCCTTGGAAACGCCCCAGTGGAGCTGTAACTCCTCTAGGGGTTCTGTGCGCTCTGTATGCATCCCTGGGGTAAGTGGGAACACCAAGTGCCAGTCGTGGTAGTAGTTGTTATAGACCCAGAAAGTAGGGTTCATTTCAGCACCCCAAAGCAAGTCAACCTGCACAGACTCAGTCTCTGCAAGCAATCTGAGAGAGAGGCTGTCAGTGGGTAACAGACAGAGATTTTAGAAAAAAAAAATTGGTAGAAACTTGTATCAAAACAAAACTCTGGCACTGACTTCTTGGAAAGCCATGTGTCGTGGGCCCGGGACCCCTGACATGGGACTAAAGAGGTCCTCCCTTCCCTGGGCGGTGAGACTGGGAGGAAAGCACCCCACCTCTCAGGTGAGAGCCACTCATTCAAAGAGGCTATGGGGAGACTCGGTAATATGTGGAAACACCATGATATGTATGGGATGACATACAAAATAAACTAGATAACAGAGCTGAGATTGTTACAGCAAACACACACACACACACACACACAACAAAATGAAGTTGTAGAAAAGGTCAAAATAACAAAAACTGAATTTAAAAGGTAAAAGAAAAACAAGAATGAGATAGCCTCCACTCAATAACAGAACACCTATCCAACTCTGCTCTGCCATTGAGGACAAATACCTGGTACCTTCAAACTAAAAATATTAAAGGCATACTCCACTCCACATAACTGGATTCATAGCCAGTGGCACTCATGGACCAAAGTACTATACCAGAAGTACTATAAAGATAATAGAGTCTCTAGGAAAAGTTTTCCCATTTATTGAGGATTTTCAAAGTTTTATTTTGCCCTGCACACTTAAGATTACCTGGAGCTGTAGGGAAGGGGGCAGGGAAGTCTGACTTCCATTATCCCTCAAGTTCTCACCAACACAACGTATGGCTTCTCCAGCTTTTGTCCCTTCTTAAAGTGGTATGTAACCCCGTGCATCGTGGCAAGAAAGCGGGATTCTATTACAGATTCATAATGTACTCTTCGATTTCTGATTTTTACATTATAATTGTAGGGGAAAGAGAGGTTTCCTTTCCTTAATAAACAATTGTCTGAGTGGCAGTCAGCTTAACCACTGTGCAAGACAAACGCAGTAAGAGTGGGCAGCTAGATTTCCATTTGGCTCTCTCTACTGCCAAGTGGGTTCAAAGGCAAACTATTTCATACTTATATTTGTTTACTTGATTAAACATTACCACCTCCGCTTACTAAACAAGTCTAAATATAGCAGCCTTGGGGTAACTAAGGAGTGTGTTATGGCTACTTGGTTACACCGAGGTTGTTGGTAAGTCGATTGAGAAATACAGCAAGCATCTAATATGTCCCTAACCTCAAAAAAATATGACCCCTGCACTGAAGGAGGGTTAGGGTAACAAAAGAGCAGTTGGGAAACAAAGTAATAAGTCAAACAATTATTTGCCATTAATAACTAACAGCTTTAAACTCACTGTCTGGGTTGATTCTTTTGAAATGAAATTAAGCATTTTAGAGAAAAACAAGCTTTAGTCTTTTTGCACCCCGCTGTTTACAAAGCTGAACTAGACAGAATTTTTTTTAGCAGAGACACAAAACACACCCTCCATAGGAACACATCTGGAAATTAATATATGCGAATGAAAAGGATAATTATTTACATATTAAATTAAGACCGATTTTCATAGAAATAGGAATGTGGAAAAGTGAAATAAAATTAAATTTTGCTAATTAGTGAATATAATCATCACCCAAATGAATTCTGTGATAGATTTTTCAGTAACGTATTTCCAAAATATATTTCCCTATTATAATAATTCAATAAGTATGCAATCATAACTATTCATCTTTTCAATGTATTAAATTTTACAATATTCAAACTGTAAACAGGATTTTTTTTAAATAAAGCAGTGTGCATTTGTTTTATAGGTAGAGTTCATTTTTATTTTTATTTTCTAGCATGTAAGAGTATATACTAATTCAATATGCCCTGGGCTTTTTCTCCAACCTGCCTAAAGAATATAAACATAGTTCTATCAAGCAAACCTATAAACTTCTGCAACCTTCACATATACCCACATGTGCACACATCCCCAAATCCAGATGTGTTCTTTCAATTAAGGCTTTGTTTTAAATAAATCTGACTATGAGCCGAGTATAGAGCTGCCTTTTGTGTAAATGCAATATAAAAATAAAACTTGTTATAATGAAAGCACCTATGATCAGATCTTAGTTTGAGAAAAGACGTATGATTTTTGCATGTGGGGTCTGTCTAAAAACAGGGAAGTATTTTCTGACATGCAACCAGTTTATCCATCAGCCCCTGCGCCTGTTTTATTTACTGTGTCCTTCACCAACAGTATGTTATAAAAACTTGCTATTATAAGGAGAAAAAAAAAAACTTAATTTGGAACGGGCTTATATTTTGATTAATTAATCTTCCTGTGTAATGCCAAACAAAGCATATTCAGGGGGACAAAATAACAACTCAGTGCTTAAAGAAATAAGCAGGGGAATACATACATATCTGAAGTACATAAATACTCCTAAGTGATTTAAAAATGAACCTAATACAGGATAATGTGTAAAAGCTATATTAAAATAGAGCACTGAAAAATGTAGTAATTCCTATATGAAGGGTTAAATATAACATATTAGAGTAATAGAAATATTTATTCAAGTTTATAATACTCTGGATATATTTAGCCACAGCTTGGGGGTGTGGGGGCAGGATGATGAAGCAAAGGCTATAAAACCCATTTCAAACCTCTTTAGGAACTTATATCTAGCCATCAATTAATAATTTGAAAGATCTCCCATCCCCTTTCTTGTTGCCTGTCCATTCTCCTTATCTTCTCATTTCTCCTTTCTATTTGGGATTCAGCATCAATTAGACCTGAAGATAAACTCTGAGTTCAGATGCAAGGAAAGAAAGAGTCTAATTTGAGCAATCTGGAAGATAAAGATGGCGTCAAATTCTCAAATTATCCCACTTCCTTTTTTCCTCTCACCATTTCAGGCACTGTATTTTAGGTATCCAAAGCCCAGTATGTTCTACAACTGTTAATGTGGGATTTGGTGGGCACTCCCTATTTTTATAGTTTAATGATGCATCGTTCAAACTTCAAATCTGTAACCAAAGAAAACTTCTCAAACACAGAGAAAAAGTAAGTGATGAACAGTGAAGGGAAATATTTTTTATCTCAAGGTGACACAACCTGAAATGTACTCTGAAACAATGGCATACAAATCTTCATACCCCCAAAATCTTTAAGAGCTCTTTGTGGGCTAGCATTAATATTAACTCATCCAGGCTGAGAATAGTAGTCTGTGATGTTTTTAAGTTCTGCTTCAGTTTTAGAAATTATACCTGTTTCGAAGGTCTTTAATTGCCTTAGAGGGTAAGCATATAATGACATTAGTCTCAGTCTATCTCAAGGACATTAAGAATCCTGAACCAATTCACATGGAGCAGAGAAAGGGTACTTTAACTCTTCACCCATTTCATCTAAACCCCTGACCAAACACAAACACAAATAAAACAGTCAAACCAAAAATACAAAAACAATAAAAACTAAACAAAAAACAAACAACCCTAGTGAAACCTTCTGTTTCTTCACCGCTAATTTGTAGCAATTACTAAAATGTCATTTCGAAAATCTGTGTCTGAATAAATGGAATAAAGACAATTCTAAGCAATTTGGAATGGCCCCAGGGAAGGAAACGACATCTTGCCAAAAAAAAAAAAAAATAGGAAGTGCAATCGACACAAATAGTTTAAGAGAAAAATCTGCAATAATTTTAATATTTAAGCCTCCATAAAAGTTACTGGGCATTCACAGGTGGATTCTAGTGCATAGAAGAATGCTGTAATTACCCAACACCGATGACCACCGGTGGGCAAAGGATCACATCCTTTCATAATAAATTTTTTTCAGAAATAACCATATTTGCAGTTTAGCACGTACACGAATTCCCACTTCAGTGTACATTCTGTGAATTTGCCAGGTAGTCTTCAAGAGAAAAACTCAAGGTTAATTAACAGAAGTGTCAGTGGTAACCTCTTGTAAAACAAGTCTTTATATTTAATTGCCCTTGCTTCCAACCTAGTTTTAAGTTATTCAGTATATGTTAAATATACAAGATAATCATATTATAAATCAAAATACAGTTGCTAAAGTAGTCTGTCTACCACAAACTTACTTCAACAATATAGTATATTAGAAAGGGTTTCTTGATAATACTGGGAATGTAAAAAGTTTTTGTCTTTTTCTAAGATAAAATATTTATAGGGAAAAAGCAAAGATACAGGTATATTTAAAATGGTTTTGCACAAAGTTGTTTAGCAATTAAATAAATAGCATGTAGGAATGCACTATTAAACATTTAAATAATTTCAGAGTAGCAAGATGTGAGTTTAGCTACCCTAAAACCAAACAAAACTGATAAATATTTACAAGCAAATGTACTACTATTACTCATTTGCATAACAAGAATAAATGAAATAGCTTTAATTCTCTGTCCTTGTGCCCAGAATATGACAGCTGTACATTTTATCAAACAATAAATTAAGCAAAGTAACAACAGTTCTCACTGTAAAAGAAATTAGGGCAATGTAGAAGATAGTTAGTTTACTCAATGTTAAAGAATTCTAAGTAAATAAGTGCCAAAGATGTTATTATGAATGTGATTTCCAAATATATTGAGGTGTCTCACAGCATAGGTTTGATTCCATCAATAATTTGTCATTGGAGACATAATGACAACTAACCTTAATTAGCATATAACACGTGTTAAGCAAGTGCTTCATATGTTATTTGCTTATTTAAAACCTTACAATCCTACTGGTGGGCACTATTATTACCCCCAAAGAAAGGATAATGTAAACAGGTTAAGCAATTGGTGGCTAACAGTCACATGGCTGATGAAGTTCAATTGCCAAGTGTGAACTTCTTAACTTGGACTCTATAACCACTCTACCAGCCCCAGCTATAGTGCCTCTTCTCTACTATCTAGAGCAGTAATTTTCAACCAGTATGCCAACATGCAATAAACATGTAATATCTGATTATTTAGTCAGGGGCACTGACCTCTCTCTATTCCCTTATCCTATATAATAAAAGAGCTAATATGCTAATTAGACTGTACAGCTGAATGACCTTCCGGTTGACTTTTCTGAATGAGCAGTGGGCGGGGCCATGAGGCAGCCAGGGCTGCGATGGGCTGAGCCCCTTACACAAATTTCATGCACCGGGCCTCTAGTATTGTCAATAAATGACCACAACCAACACGACAGCTATTTGGTGTGGATGAATCAAAACTATAGCTATTTTTTGTCAGGTGGGCCATGGAATTTTTAGCCATTAGTTTATGTGTATCATGAGATGAAAAAGGTTGAAAATTGCTGATCTGGAGGTCCGGCTCTCTGGAGATGGTTTAGCAGGAACACCGTTTCAAATCAACCCAGACTCAAAGGCCCACATAAGAACCAGGACCCAACCAATTCCATGCCAACAGCATCATCCCTAAGCATCATCCTATGAAAATCACAAAATGCCATCTTATCCCAAAGGAAGACTTTTGAAGAAATGTGCAACTCTTAACCATTAGCAACAGCTGCCTATTCACAACGAAAATCTTTCAACTCCTTGGAACAGACTCATTGTTGTTGCTGAATTTTCCTGATGGCCATGGTTTTGGGGTTTTGTAAGGAAAGGAGCAGGAAGTTGGCCTGTGAATCACCCACCACCACCCCAACTCCAGATCCCATTCTGAGTCCAGGGAAAAGGGAAGACCAGGGAAACGAGGAAGTGGGGAAAAGGGAAACAGACCAGGAGGAGATGGGGAAGGAGTCAGCCTGCACCCGCAGGTGCAGGGACAGAATCCCGGCTCCCCAAGAAGACAAAGGGCTCGCAGCCCTCAGAGCAGCTGCCAAGACGCGGACTTGGGACAAATGATAGGATTCTTCTGCATCCTTCACAACTGGCTCTTGTTCCTAAAAACGCCCGGGGTGCCAACAAAGTGTTATTTCAGATTCCTTGGGCACCGGCTCCCCTCTCGGCCAGATCTAATATAGGACCGTCTACGTTAACAGTTTGACGGATGGAAAGTTTCCAACGGCTATTAGTCAGCAAGTCCTGCCCGCCATTGACATTTCATCCTGCTTCGGAAACAGCTTCCTGTCTCAGGTGCGAGCCACAAATAACAAGGGCACATTCAAAGGATCCCCTCCCATCGCAGAGACTCCGACCATGAAGGCAAAACTATTTCCCAGTATGAAACAAAAGACTGAACACAGAAAAACAAATAAAGTGCAGCTCCATGTATATTCCTTCGTGACAGTCTGTGAGACTGCTTCCTAAGATATCTGAGTCAAATATTTGTATATATCAGAAGGGTTTAGAGTTGGAAGAAAAAGAAAAAAAAAATCTACATTTTTCAATTTTTTAAATGTTTTAATCATTAGCTTAAAAATTGTTTTTGAAAGTGTATAAACTTCCTTTGAAAAATAGAATCCCATATTATACTTCAGACTCTTGATGTATGATTGTATTGATATGTCCTGTAGCAGGAATATGAAAATAAATAGAAATTCCTTCTGGAAACAAAGGACTGATATCTACAACTTGAATCTGCTGAGGTCCACAGGGAAATAGACAGGGCTGACGTTTAAACAGGGCAAATGCCTCTTAAGTTATACGACCGTCTGAACCAGTTGGAAAACAATCCTGTTCGGGATTCAAGAGGTGTGCGGAAATGTAAGTAACAGGTCTCTATTAGGATAATTATTATTTATTTTCCCGAGTTCATTACCCAGGATGCTATCAACATGTGTATGCATAATTCAGCAGTAATCAGCGGTGTTTATCTCGACTAACTGATCCTCTACAGACTGCAGCGCATTTATGATTTCAATGAAATTAATCTTCAATTCTCTGCACCTCATTGTGAGGAGAGCTACGCACGCGTTGCCAAGGGGAACCTTTCCGCGTCCATGCTTTTGCTAGAGGGAAGCAACCTTTTTTTGGAGCAAACCCATCTTTATTCACCAGAGAAAACGACTCTTCTCAAAAGGAGCTAAGAACCTCAACGGCTTCTGATGCACATGTGTGAAAAGGTATCTTCTTCGTCATATAACACATAAGAATAAGAGACACACGCCAATACATGGCATGATAAAGTCAATTCTTCCCTGTCCATGGAAAACACAGTTACTTCCCCTTTACAAGTCCTCTTCTGACTTGTAAAGAAGCACCCAAAGAAATGGTGGGTGGTGGGCACATGGTGGGGGGGAGGGGAGAATGTGCATTAACAGTCCCACATCCCTGAAACCCTTCTCTACTTTCCCCATTATTATTATCCCACGTGCAGGTACACACTGAACACTCTATTCTCACTAGGTCACTGTGATCTAGATCTTCTGCCACCAATCACCTAGCCAGGCCACGCTCCCGCAATCGCATCCTGCCCATCTACGGCCGGCTTCCTTGGACTCCAAGTTCACATCCTGGTTTGAATGGCCAAGGCCCGTAAGGGAAATGCCAGGGCCTATCTGTCAGCTCCGTGGGTTTCAGCCACTGGCCTGAAGCTGCTTAATAATTTACACTGAGCCGGGAAGTGGCCGCGCGCAGTGCCGCCGGGAGACAGTGGCGGCTGACACCGATGACATGGAGTGGGACAGATGGTTTCCGGCCAAAGACGCCTCAGAGTGTTTTTGCTCGCCTGGGGCCACTGCACTTGCCCGTTTTCCAGCAAATGAAAACGGTCCTTCTCTAGCCAACGCCCTTCTCTTGAAATGTAAACAAAGTGCATGGAGAAATGTCTCTTGTTAGAATTGTAAAAGTTGGATGGTTTCCAAAGAGGAAAGCACTGTACCTAGCAAATTTAAAAATAAGAAGTGATGTGATCAGTGCTCTTTCTACAGCTGGGCTATTCTTCTCTTCTACTTTATAGTTGCGTTTTTTTTTACTTAATGTTTCTAAAGAAGAAAAGATAAAAAAGATCCTTGTTTTTAAAGCAGTCTTCATATGTACGAGATGCACACTAAAGCATTCATACAATAAATTATGTGGCATCTAGGATTTGCTTTAAAATGCAAGCCCATCGTCCAATCCACCCGATCCTCAAAAAAAAAGTGGGAAGACAGAAGCAACATGCTTATTAACAAATATTAAAAATCTTCACATAAGATCATGCTGTATTATACTACCCTCTCCACTTCTGTATACACTGAGTGGCCAGATTATTATGATCTCTGAACGCATTAATAACCTGGCCACACAGTGCATAGCCTATATAATAAAAGGCTAATATGCAAATTGCCCCCTGAACCGGGAATTCGACCAGCAGGCAAACTGCCCATGTTCCCTCCCTCTGGCCAGGCTGGCCAGACCCCACTCAAGCATGAATTCATGCACCGGTCCATATTATTATGCCTTCAGAGATCATAATAATTTGGCCACTCAGTGCATGTTTGAAAATCTTCCTTTTAAAAAATTATTTAGTAAGAGATAATCATGGAGATTTACATGAAATCAATTCTTTCCCTAAATTAACTGAATCACTGAAGAGAGTCCAATATAAACTCTAATATAGTTTGCTTTTAAATTAAAGCTTTAATGACTTTAAATAAATATATAACACATCCTCAATTTTGCTATGAAATATGAACACGATCTCTTTAGTCTATCTCTACATCAAGATAGCAATGTCTAATATTCCGCCAAGTATTCCTTGACTGCTAAATGAAGGGTAAACGGGATGGTGTCTCCAGAAACTCTGTCTTAATTCGCCATCCCAAATAACTGATTAGCAAGCAATGATTCTGATGTCCTTCGTTTCCATCGTAAATAGTCAAACCGAAAAAGATGACTACAACGTTCCAAAAGCTGCTCACCTTCCCACTTGGCTGCAATGCGTGTTCCTCCATTCTGCCTACGTGTTTGAATTTCAGCCTTGCACCTGTCATCATCCATCCTCTCGACGCATCAGATTGCTCCATTTCCAAAATAAAACAATAAACTGAGAGATCCCTTCATTAATCTCCCAACACGGACCACTTAAAAGTAAGTGGGGCATTATAGCTTAATTCAGTTAAATTTTCCATAGCATCTACATTCAAGTGGAAATGTATCTGCCAGCTTATTAGGTGCTGAGGATATTACATTATACCTTGCAGAGTGCAGCAGGATGACTCACACAGCAAAAAGAGAAAGAGAAATGGATGGAAATGGAATAAAAGTAAGCGCTATAAAAATCAACTGGTAAAAATAACACGTGGTCAAGATGTCTCCTTTCTCAAAAAAAATCATGTCTTGAAACTAGATATGTCTCGGTCTTTCAGACCAAAATAAGACGCTTTGGATGGTAATTAAATTCAAGGTTGGAAAGCTGTTACTCAATATTCAAAGAGCAGCAAACCCTCTGGCTTGGATTACAAACCTGGTTGTCAGCTTTTTAGCTCCACTATGATCCTGAGACTACTCTTCCTTTGTTTGCATTTCAAGTTTGCAATTAATAAACGGTGGAATCTTAAGAGTTCAAAGAGAATTTAGAAATAGTGTGGCGAACAACTTAATTTTGTTAGATAAAGAAATGAAGGTTCGTGGGCTGTCAGACTTTCCTCCCTTCTAGGTTGTAAGCAAATTTAGCATCCTTTGACAGGTTTGCCTTGACACAGGCTGCCTTATTTGTGCTTTTGAAAGATCCCTTTATATCTCTGAGTCCAAACATTTATCTCCCTCCCTCATCCCCACCCATATGTACACACTCACATAAATCTCATCTATAGATGAGATTGTGAAAGATGTTTAACAGGATGTGTAATTACAATAATGTAGCTCTGTTATAGCAACCTCGAGGCTATTCCAGTCATTTCCAAAATGTAAGACAAAGTAAAATTAGCAAACAATTTTTAACTCTATTTTCAGAAGCTATATTTTTTTTGAAAAACAAAATAACCCAAAAAAAAAACGCTGCTTAACATCAGCAACCTATCCATTGCATCTTTTGAGCAATTTATCTGTTAATTGGGGAAGAGAAACCGTACTTAATGGCTCAATTACATTCACCCAATTTCAGATGCCGAAATTTGAAAGTCAAAGACTGTAAGACTTCCGAGAGAGAATGAATGATGACAATATCAATACGTGAGTTGTTTTGCCTTGTGGTGCCACAACTTGGAAACCGTAAACATTTGATCATTTTCTCTCTCTGCAAAGAGGAAAGTCACACAATAAATTTTCACTTAGCTGAGTAACAAAAGGGACTAAACATGATAAAAAAAATTATCTGAAAATTGGTTCAGGCCACATATCCATTTTTACTTTCAAGATTTATAATCTGCTAACCAAAAGAGTTTCGGATTACTCTTTTAAGAAATTCGCGTCGCCGAGACCGGTTTGGCTCAGTGGATAGAGCATCGGCCTGCAGACTGAAAGGTCCCAGGTTCGATTCCGGTCGGGGGCATGTACCTTGCTTGCAGACACATCTACAGTGCGGGGCGTGCAGGAGGGATAGACATCTCTCTCTCTTATCGATGTTTCTGACTTTCTATCCCTCTCCCTTCCTCTCTGTAAAAAATCAATAAAATATAAAAAAAAGAAAAAAAAAGAAATTTGCCTCAATATATATATTTACAGATGGCAAGTTTACTAAAGATACGGTATGCATATGTTTCAAACTCCAGCATAAGGGAATGCTTTCTCAATAAACCACCTGCGAGCATCCTTAAGTTTGGTGATACACAGACTCAGTGACTGAGATCCTCGGAAGCGCTTCCCCAAAGAGAGGGCAGTTACACAAGGCTGAGCCCATTGTGAGGGGAGGCGGTTCCGCATTCAGGCAAAGCGGTCCATTTCCACGGACCTCCCATCACATTGTAACCAGGGTCCTAACACGGATGGCCCTGGATCTGATTCAGTCAGGCCAAGAAAACGACAGAAGTCACAAAATGAATTGGATTCCTTTTCACCCTTGTAATAATAGATCTACTTCCTCCTCTGCTGTAATCTCTCTCCTGGTATCTGACTTTCTTTCCTCTTTTTAAAATATTGTAGGAGAGGCTAAGTGCCTTTGGCAGAACTGGATTTAGAAGATAATTATCACGTTATCAATGTGTTCTAAACAGTATTGTTGAAGACATTGAGGTTTTGGCTTCCAAATGAAACCTGTGTACTCAGAGGTCAATGCGGGCCACGCCGTTAAAGCTTTCTGTTGTATCATTCAGAGACCAGATCTGATGGATGTAACGTTTAAGGTGTCAGACGGGCTCTGGCTGGAGGTGGATGTCTGGAGTGACGGCAGGTATGTCATGAATGTGTCCTTCCTGACCTCCGCCACGCTGCACATATGCTGGCCATGTCAAAGCAGGCAGTGTTCCCCTGGATCACAAAGGGGACATTGTCTCCTTGCAAGTGATCTCTTGCTGAGATAACACAAACACAGAGTTAATGCGAGTCTCACTGTGGCTGCTATTGTGCACAGATGTCACTCGTCTTAAGGAATTTTAAATATAAAAGATGCAGGCACACCGCCTCACAAAGATGGTATTATAGTCTCTATCAATTACATAATGTTACGTGATCACATTAGAGAAAGAAGGAACTCTATTCCGGAAGTTGGGCGTGAAAAATAAGCACATCTTGAATTTATAATATATTGTGGGAACAACAACAAAAAAATTTCTTCTGCCCTAACCGGTTTGGCTCAGTGGATAGAGCATCGGCCTGCAGACTCAAGGGTCTCAGGCTTGATTCTGGTCAGGGGCGTGTACCTTGGTTGCAGGCACATCCCCAGTAGAAGGTGTGCAGGAGGCAGCTGATTGATGTTTCTCTCTCATCAATGTTTCTATTTCTTCCTCTCCCTTCCTCTCTGTAAAAAAATCAATAAATATATATTTTTTAAATTTTTTCTGACGGATATTCTCTATGGAAAAATTTTGATGGACTGTGGCTACTACAATAGCTCAGAGATTATGTTTCCTGGGTCCATCAGCTACGTGGTGGATAAATCTCCTGCTTCAAGGGGAATGAGAACAACATGAGAGGAAAAAGAGATGTGAAGGCGATCTGATGAAGGAAGACTGTTATCTCAGGTAGGACAGGGACTGACATACCATAGCTTCTTCATTACAAAGCCCCTGGTATATTGTAGACCTTTATCCAGTAAAGGAAGGGGAACATTTAGGCGCAACCTCTGGTTCTGATATTGACCAACTATATGACCTTATTATTCTTCATTTCCTCACCTATAAAACAGGACTGCCCATGCTTGCCTCAGTGGGCTGTTTTTACAGAATGAATGAAATCATGTAGTTGTGAGCACCTAGCTTGGTACCACAATGCCTGGCAGAGAGTTAGTGCTTAGTAAAAGCTTATTGGGAAACAATGCTAGAATCACTTAATATTGAGCTGAGACAAATTAATTTCAGTGGGTTATTTCTTTATCTATCACCTTCATCCTCCTCCTCATGAAATATTATTGGTCTTCTATGAATCTAGCTAGAAAAATTCTAATACCTCTATTCAACTTAATGACGGTAGCATATCTCTTCTAAATACCTGAACACCCTATACCATGGGATCTTGTGGCTCAGTTTATAAACTTGACCTTGAGCGGTTAGCATTTTAGAATGAAAATTAGGCTCTTGATGTGTAGGGTACATATATAACCCCATAACAACTTAAATTTATAATCTCTCAATGTTATTTTCAGATACTAGTGATAACATTTAAAAAGTGGGAAAATACTAAATTTGTAGATAAAAATGAAATTCTAAAACAATGCATAAGTTCAATATTATAAACCGTAACTAAAAAAAGGACTACCTTGGTTTTGTTCTCGCAGCTTTCATCCTAATTCTATTGTTATTATGTAAAACTATACACTATGTTATGGAACTTCATCTATTTAATTTGATATATGTTTTTGTGATTCAGTTTTCTTTCTCCATACATTCATTTTAAAAAATATGAAAACCTCACATATATATATTAAATTAGTTCCACACACATTTCGGATTTACTCATCCTATGAAATATTCTCTGAATCTGAGCACTTGGCAAAAAAAAAACACATTATATCTACATCATCTTTGCCTATATTTATATAAATATAGATACATATGTGAGAAATGAATAAATGCAATTAGCCCATGAGCAGGTTAACTAAACTACTTTTTTTGTTTGTTTGTTTCATTTTAACCCTTCAGTATCTACATCTCTGACTCTGAGGCAGGGGCAACTTCTGCAGCATCTGCAGACAAGTTTGATGGTCAGACCTTCAGGTTGAAGGGAAACTGCTAGTGGGTAGAGGCCAGGGGTGCTTCTAGCATCCTGCCATCCCCAGGACAGTCCCCCCCCCCCCCAACAAACAGTTATCAGCTCCAAGAATGGCCACAGCACAAAGGAGAAACCCTGGCCCACGTGAAAGTCTGTTTCATAACATGCCCTTCAGAAAGCAAGTTTCAAGCGAGCGCTATGCCATCTGCACGTCTCTGGGAGTTTAAAACAAACACAATGTACTATTTTGAACTCCAGAAGGCTAGGTCAGTTTCTGCAGTCTCTCTCACAGACTTGAAACGCCTGCAGCAGTGACCCTACCAGTGAGTGCTACCCCACACTCACCCCCCAGACCCAGGGATCCTGCAGAGCAGGCCCCATGGCACTGCAGTGAGCCCAGAGACCAGGCATGCCAGCCACGGGAGCTTTGTCTTTGTCGGAGCTGCTGCCATCTGCAAGTCAATCAGGCCTAATTGGCCCAACAAACAAAAACATCGCATCGATTATAAAATCTCCAGGATCACGGTCAGGTTTTCATTGATTCATTCCCCGTTCACTGGCTCAGCAGAAAGGGTTCTGCGGCAAGAAATGAAATATCTAAAATGACACCTAGTGCCCTGCAGATCCAGGTGTGTCTAAAAATAGCTCCCCCACCTTTCCAATTTGTGTCTTTTTTCCCCCCAGCAATAGTAACTGCAGGGACTACGAACTCCTTGCTGTGAGCAATACATTAAAAATAAAAAATAAAAAAAATTTACATGTCAGTTGTCTTAAAATGTCTCAAAGAAAATAAATTTTTTTTCTTGGGTAAGAGACATGGGCTGGGGTAACAATAACGTGATTCATTTACTACATGCACAGTACATTAGCAATTGACTAATTTACCTAACCCCGCCACTGAATCCCTTGCATTCTTTGAGTTAGTCCTCTTGGAGCCACATTTAGTCTGCTAAATTGAAAACATTAAGCTCTGTCCTGTTCACAATCTCTTCCAGGGTAAGGTTACTGAAATACCAATCGGACAGCCACTCCGGTCTCACCTGAACCACTAAGTGGCTTCCCCTGGCTTCCAGGCAAAGCTTCCACCCCGGAGTTGAACTCAGAAAATCCCTCATCGCTTGAGCCCTCGCCTGCAGCCCTGCGTGTTCCCTCTTCTCGCAAATGCCCCTCCGGCGTCTGCCACCGCAGTACCATCACACTGCTGCCAGATCCTGGATCATTCCACACTTTTCTTCATGCTCCTTTGACTTGAAATATGCTGATGCTTCGGTCTCAAATGTGCTTTTCCTCTCTTTATCTGCCTAATTGACTCCTCATCCCGATCCTTCAGATTCCTACCCACACAGCACCGGAACCACTCTGCAAGCCTGGCCTGCCCGCCTCTGCTGAGTGTCCCTACCCCCAGCCTGGGGACAGACTGTGTCCCTACCATTAACGAGCAGAGTCCACGGTATTCGATGGCTGCCTCTCCCCTGTGTGCCCCTGAAACCTCTCTCGCAGGTAGGCAGCCTGGTCTGGGAACACCAAGAGCCCCTGGCACTGCCTGGCATAGGACAGACAACGAATGTCGGTGACCGAGCGACAGAGTGAATGCATTAATGAGTGAGGGTACTTTCGTGGGTCCTTTCTTCACTTAGCAACGGTATCATGGTATCCTCTCCTTCTGAACCAGCCATCCCCAATCACATACATGTTTTATAATCAAGCTATCTGCTCATCCAAACCGTCCAGGTTCAGCTAAACATAGTAGCTAGGCCGAGACCAGTTTGGCTCAGTGGATAGAGCATCGGCCTGCGGACTGAAAGGTCCCAGGTTTGATTCCGGTTGAGGGCATGTACCTTGCTTGCGGGCACATCTCCACAGTGGGGCATGCAGGAGGCGGTTGATTGATGTCTCTCTCATCTATGTTTCTGACTTTCTATCTCTCTCCCTTCCTCTCTGTAAAAATTCAATAAAATATATTAAAAAAAAACAAAACATAGTAGCTAGTTTAACTGATATTTGACACATGAACAAATCAAGAAATAAACCTCCAACAATGATTACGTATACTTAATCCAAAGACAGGGAGCTCTTTCATTAGTGAGGAAGGGCTGCCTACTACAAAGAGTGGATCCCTGCAACTTATATCCTTCTGGATTCAGAAAAAGAAAAAGTGTATGATTGCATACACCTACTGGGGAAACCCACATACATGGTATATGGATATTTATGACACGGGTATTGCCCCGTTGCTGGGTTTGAAATTTCTCAGTGCAATTTTGGGAGGAAAATAACAACGATGATAATAAAAGCACAAGTGCTGACAGAGGGTCAGCTGAGTGCCGGAGAGCCCCGCACAGAGCACCAACTAACCTGATTAGAGCAGGGAGCAGAGGAGGCAAATGAAGGCAGACCTCACAGAGAGGGTGATCCCCTAGATAGCCTGAAGGACAGACAGGGATCAGGAAAGGAAGAAGAAAAGGATACCCCAGGATGAGGGACTGACTTTAAATGGCGTAAGCAGGGAAAGATTTGTTCATACTCGATTCTACCCATTTAAAAAAGTGAAAATTTTATTACTCTTACAGCAGACAATGATTGGATGGGTAAACTATTTTGAGCTATCACTTATCTTAACCGCGAGGGTTTGAGATGTGGGTGTGGGGCCTCTGTTATGGTTTTGTTCTATTATGGTATAACCGGGGGGAGGGAAGGAGGGGGGAAGAGAGGGAGGAAGCTGCCCTTGCTTCAAATAAATGCGCAAATACTGGAGGAGGGAAGAAATAATGGAATGCTACTCTGATTAGAAGCACGGGAAAAGGGCCTAGTCAAGAAGTGGCAGAGTTAGCATACTAAAAAGTGACGGAATAAGCACTGAAAACAAGAGATAATGGAACATTTGGAAACCCTCAGGACCCTCGCCAAGGTACTCAGTTGCCATGACAAAGCCCCGAGAACCTCCTGAAAAACGTGACAAGCAGGTGTCCTGGGAGAGGCGGAACCAGGAGGAAGAGGCCAATGTTTTCCAGAGGCAACGAGACTATAATTGCCTAAATCTCTCTTGGGAACGCGCTCCGAGCACTGCTCTGCTTTGAGCTGTATAGCCCCAGTCCTGTGTGACTGCAGATGAAACAAAGGTAGGTGCTGTAAAACAGAGATGATTTACTTAACATCTAAAACCTCTTCTAGCTTTTGAAAAATACGTTTTATTGATTTTTTACAGAGAGGGATAGAGTTAGAAACACCGATGACAGAAACATCGATCAGCTGCCTCCTGCACACGCCCTACTGGGGATGTGCCTGCAACCAAGGTACATGCCCTTGACCGGAAGGGAGCCTGGGACCTTGCAGTCCCCAGGCCTATGCTCTATCTACTGCCTAGGGCAGTGGTTGGCAAACCTTGGCTCGAGAGCCACAGGCGGCTCTTTGACCCCTTGAATGTGGCTCTTCCACAAAATACCACAGCCTGGGTGACTGTATTTTGAAAAAGTGGCGTAAGAAGAAGTTTAAGTTTAAAAAAAAATTGGGCTCTCAAAAAAAATTTCAATCGCTGTATTGTTGATATTTGGCTCTGTTGACTAATGAGTTTACCGACCAATGGGCTAGGGCTTGTCTAACGTTTTATTTTTAATATTTTTTATTGATTTCAGAGAGGAAGGGAAAAGGAGAGAAACTTCAATGAAGAGTCATCGATGGCCTGCCTCCTACATGCCTTCTTCTGAAGACCGAGCCCACAACCCAGGGAATGTGCCCTAACGGGGAATCAAACCAGTGACCTCTTGGTTCCTGACTCGACACTCATCCACTGAGCCATACCTGGTTGGGATTTTCCAGCTTTTTAATTCACTATAGTCACTGAGGAATTTCTGTGTGAATGGTTATGCTCACATGTAGCAATCGCATTCACTAATACTGGTAGAGGTATCTAGAGTCTCCCTGTATCTTGCACAGCATGCCTCCCTCAAATCCCAGCAGGGAAATTTGGGGTCTTGGCATGCAGACCCCTCCAGAACTGTGCAGAAGCCTGCCTGCCCTGGCTGGCATTCGCTAATGAGTATGTGTCTCTGCTCACCTCCACACCCAGTGACCTCACTCATCTTGGTTGGTTGAAATCAGTCCTGGTGTTAGCATTTCTACCACAGATCAGCAAACATAATAAATCAAGATGATTCTTTTTCCCTCTCTGAGAGCTGTTTGTTCAGCATTTATCAGCTAGACAGTCAGAAACCCATTACATATCTCATGATAAATATTAACTGAAAATTGTGACTGAACAACATTTTAAAGAAAAGGTGCATGAGACATGGAGAAAAATTTTGGAATATAGGCCAGAAAACTCTTAGCAAGCAGATCAGTTTGGGTTCCATTTGTAAATCACCTGTTTGGAATTTTTGGTGTCACTTGTCCTGCCCAAATGACTAGGAGGTGAAAA
Organism: Lasiurus borealis; assembly: GCA_004026805.1. Taxonomy (NCBI): domain Eukaryota; kingdom Metazoa; phylum Chordata; class Mammalia; order Chiroptera; family Vespertilionidae; genus Lasiurus; species Lasiurus borealis. The sequence goes on from PVJN01007757.1 coordinate 20,604, forward strand.
TATATGTCACTCCTGCTAATGTTAGCCAAAAAGTAAGCAAAACCCATTTTTTGGCTCTACATGCCATTGATGTTAAATGACAGAACAGGGGGACACGTTTAAATTGTGTTATTCTGGGGGTACCAGATTTTACACCCCAGGAGAATAGTTCTTGTTCATAAATACTAAATGCAGGTTTTAAAGAGTCAAGTTATCTTCCCTTCAGGGGAAATTAACTAATACAAGGTATTAGTTAATGAACCTTTAAGCAACTGATATCTTTCTATAACATATATATATATATATTATGCATTAGTTTAAAAACCAGATGATATATTTTATAATTCAGAAGTTAACCCACATAAAATGCTGTATTCCTTTGATGAAAGGGATCGCTGAACCAGTGCTTTCTTATGCAACGCATGATCAGAAAAGACTCAAAATACGTTCTATCAGTATGAACAGAAGAAAAAAATCAATGCCATCACTTAGACAGCTCAATTCATTCTCTTCATTCCTAAGAGCAAAGGAAAGATACCTATTTAGGAAGAAAAGTAATTCAATGTGATATTTAACGGTGAATGAGATACATTTTCCCCATAGCTTTTGTCGTCCTTTCTACTCTTTATTCTCACAAGTCACTTAAATTCCAAAAGGCAATTTTCAACTTTACTTTTCTCTTCTTTACACATCTGTCTTTAACTTTTTTAATAAATCAGGCTATACAATTCTTAGGAAGCCAGTGATTAAACATTACCCTATCTTCACCAATATATTCAAATATGAATAAGTTGAAAGTATCTCTAACAAATATCAGTATTCAAAGATAATGACATTTGTTAATGAATAAACTTGTATATGACTTTAAAGTTCCCTGAACCACGATTTTTTTTTTTTTAAGAATTCTTCCTTCCTATACATTTCAACTCTTCATTAGATGCCAAAGCCATCCTCATCGATGTGGTATAAAATTTAATAATCTAAAGTTAATCATTCTTTTTTTTTCTTCAATACCACCTACAGAAGTACTCATTCCTAACACACACACACACCTCTATGTTCATTTTTAACTTCTTTGATGTTTTCTGCTCCATGGACCCCAAGGAGCCACAGAGTTCTAATTCCAGTATGAGTTCTCTTCATTTCCCCACTGCCGTCCATATCCATGACACGGGCCACCTCTATTTCTAATCCTTTGCATCTCGTTGCTTTGATCATTTTTTGTTTTCCCATTGGAGCTTAAATTTCCCAGGTCAGTTACATCGCTCATTCATGAGTCAGTCTATAACCAGGAGTGACTAAGGGAGTGGCAACATAAACAAGAATAAGGTGGGAAAATGAAAAGCAGCATTTGAGATTTAATTTCTCTCACACTTTTCTACATATTCTTCCTCCTTTCCCACCCCACACCACTCCCCAGAAAAAAGAACACACACATTCACAGAACCCTAATTATCCCATTACTGAAACAAAGGGATCTTGAAGGGTTCCTCCCATGTACTCTATGGGTGACTCTCCGCCCCTCCAAGACTGCCTCTCCGGATGGGAACCTAGAACCAAAGACCGTCTGGGAAAACAACCACTGTTTTTGTTTGCATCACACATTAAGTGTTTCTAAAATCCTCATGACAGTCATTTGAAGTCAGTCCTCAAGGCAGATGACTGCTACCTGAATTTGGAGGTAAGGAAACCGGCTTTGAGATGTGAAATGTCTGCCCAAGGAGCATATAATTAGTGAACAGGGCTGCTCTTGACTACAAGGAGGGCTTGTGAGAACTGGCCGGCCTCCTTCCCTGAGTCACCTTGAAGGATGACAGATGAGATCACTGCCCACAGCTGCCATTCCTGAGGGCCTCGATGGGCCAGTGCTTTCCTGGGCTCCAGTCTAATTCCTCCAGCAGTTTGGAGAGACAGACAAGGCTTACTCTGTAACTCAGGGGTGCGTGATCTCTGCAAAGAGGGCCCCAAAACTCACATCAGTAGTAAATGGTGACTTTGGTGAGAGAACACAGAGTCTTCTGGTTCCTGGACTGTCCCCTTACCATAGGACCCATTACATTGGGGATTATAAGCATGGGAATATCAAAGGCAAATGCATGACTTTGAATTAAAATATATTCGGAGCACTGTAAGAACACCCGTATGCCCCCACACACACATACAATACACACACACACACACACACACACACACACACACACATATACACACTCCTCTTCTGCCATAGGGAACAAAAATAATTATACTGATATAATTCTAAAAACCAAAAAGAAAATCATTACCATAATAAAGCTAATGTCCTGAGGAGTATAGTGACACTACTTTATTCCACATCATTAATTTCCATTTTCAAGGAGATATATGCCCCGTCACTTCTAGAAAAGATATCGTGAACAGATAGCTGAACTTCTGACCCTTCTAAATTACAGGGAAAAGGGAAAAGGCATCTGTATATTATATAAAACCAGGACACCTTTTAAGGGGTCCTTTTTCAGGCAAACCTGGTTACTAAGTAGTGTTCTTTCTTATCTCCACATACGTGCCAGGATTCAATTGTTTCTTTTAAGGCGCAGATACTGGCCAAGATATTTTATAACAGGATAACAAGCTTATTAACTCACTACAGTTTAATGCTATTGGTGGCACATAAACATGGAGAAAGACTCGGAGTTTCAAATCAGTCTCAGAACGGGACAAAGTAATAAATCCTGTGGGCAGTCTTCATCTATAAAACTTGTGCTGGGATATTTGCTTAGTTTCCTTTGAGACTATAAAAGTTGCATCCGAGCACAATAAAACATAAGCCAGGGAGGCTGTGGCCTCGGCACAGATTTTAGTGAATCAGAAAACAGTTTCCCGACACCAGGATAGCGGATGCCTGCTTCGGGATGGTCACCAACCTACGCTGCTCCGCTGTGTTGGGCCACTGGGACTCCAACGAGAGCACAGTCCCCCCACTTTGCAGCATTCTGGGCCTCCCCCTTCTTCCCCTGAGAAGACAGGTGTCATGAAATGAGGTCAGAAGCAATTCCGCAAATGCTTAAAGAAAGGCAGAGAATCAGTGGGCCGCAGGGCCTTCACGCACTCCTGCTATTACAGCCCATCCATCCGTCCACCTGGGCAGCGGGTACTGGGCTAAACACCAAGCTCCCCGGTGACTCCCTTGTCTTCTGGGAGGAATCGCGAGGCAAAAAAATAAAGGCATCTTTGGCTGTTTTTTTTTCACTCTCTGCTTTTGATGAAATACATCGATTTGAATACTGAAATCAGCTGGAAGCAGATTAAATGAGTCTTGGGAAGAAAGTCACACTCAGTGGATAATGTTCCTATTAAATTAGTTTTGAAATACGTATTCATCAAGAGAACAACAGGTGAATATTCACATTCCATACAGTAGTCTAACTGGTGAACTCTCTCTAATAACATAGCTAGCTAGCAGCTTCATCTCAGATGCTCAGTAACTGACTGCATTTCGCTCACTGACATTTAAATTTTCTCTAACCTGACAGGGAACAAAAATAAAATTTAGGAAGGTCCATTCCATAATCTTATAACACGGAAGTGTTTTTAAGTTTCATGATCTCTTCAATAATGGGCACTTAAATATTTATGCTAGAACTAATATGTGAATGGAGGCTCAATTTCCAGGATTACCGAATGCATAGGTATTTTGCTTCCCTTTATTCAATCAATGTCAAATTATATGCACTCTCTAATTCTTATTTTAGTCAAAATTTAAATATTTATATCCTGATTTACATAATTCCTCGTCATTTAAATGTGTAAAGCGAAATTAAACTGGACATAGACAGTGTTCTCTGCATTTGCATACACAAACTCCTTTAAACTTTGCATCAACACTGCGGGATAGGTAATGTCACTGCCAAGTCCCCTGGTGCAGTCTGAGGTTGACCTGGTATGTGAACAGAGGATGTCTGTCTCGGATGCCCCGCCACCAAATCATAGTGCTACTTTTCCTCTCAATGCTTGGGCAGGAATTGGGTGTCGGTCATCACTCTTTTTTTTTTTTTTAACTTTCATTTAGTGATCTGCTCATTCCTTCACTCAATAAACATGTCTTCAGCACCCACATAAGTTTGAGTTCTTGAAGAATAGTTATAAATAATATAGAATGTATACCTCTCAGCATGTCCTCTGATGAAATAAGTAAAATCTACTGAGAAACTCTATAGGAGAAAAACTTGGGGAGAATCACTTAAACACCCAGAACCTCAATTTCTTCCTCTATAAAATGGGCACAAATAACAAGTATTTATTTCTGAAAAGCGTTCTAAAACCATGATTGAATACACATCCACTTGAAATGAACTTCTCTTACATATGCAAGCGAATAAAGAAATGAGAGGCTTTGGGGCATTTATTTCCCACGTGGTTAAAAACAAATGTAATATTAGAGTGAAATAATGGAGACTATAAAACTAATGTAAGAGACTTGCTTTATAATTTTAAAAAATAAAGAGACCTTGAGGATAGAAGTAAGCTATCGAAATCCCTTCAAGTCCTTTCATTAATCTGTATGATCCTCAAACTCAAGTGCGGACTATAATAGGGAAGTACTAACTTCTCTGCTATGTATCCATTAAACACAAGAAAAGTCTAGTCCATTTCTCATTAAAAGTTCATATAATATAGACTAGCAAGAGATCGCAAACAAAGCCACTGTGCTTTCCTCCATAGCTAGCTGGCTCTCAAGGATCAACAATTTGGTCTATTGTCTACATCTCTCTCCTTGAATGAAATCTGTATTTAGGTAGTAACTAAATTTCCTCTTCTATGTAAATTGTGGGGCCAAGTTTTGATTTTGAAAGGTTCCTAGTCTTTACCTAAAGGCAGGTAAAAATGTATGTTCATAGAGCTTTCTGAAATCAATAAAAAAAATATTTTTTTAAGAAAACAAGAGTGGGAAGTTTTTTATGAGAAGACAGAAGGCTGAAAAGTGCAAATGTGAGACAGAGAGATGTGTGTAGAAAACTCCAGGGGGGGCTGGAGAGAAGGGTCCACATTGAAGAGTGGTGTGAGGTGGCCCTACACAGGTATGCAGGGAGAAATGGGCCTTCAATTTAAAATTCCAATAAAATTCCAATGACATTGAAAGGCCTCAGACTTTCTTTCCTGTGAGTTTTCAGAATAAGGTATTTGTGCAACTGCACACCAGTCATGGTCAATGAGTTTTTTGTTTATCATTATTACTTTTTAATTACATTGGTATTGATTTCAGAGAGGAAGGGAGATGGAGAGAGAGAGAAACATCAATGAGGAGAGAGAATCATGGCTCGGCTCCTCTTGCACGCCCCATAATAGAGATCTGAACTCACGACCCGGGCAAGTGGCCTTAACCAGAGTCAAACCTGAGACCCTTCAGTCCACAGGCCAAAGCTCTATCCACTAAGCCAAACAGGCTAGGGCATCAATGAGTGGTTTGTTATTTTTTCATAATAATAAAAATGTAAAAACTGAATATATGTGCAATGTTTTACCTATGTAGATATATCATCTCACCCTTCGATTTTTGCTTCCTATTTACTTGGAAATAGGAATAAAACCAAATATTTCAGGAGGAATAAGATCAAGCAGCAGACGTTATAAACTTCACATAATTTAGAAATGTACATAGATGTAATATTTCACTTTTGGTGTAAAATTGGGTCTAAAACCATGAAAACGGTAGCTATAATATTTTTGTATTCACGGAGCTCTTTTTTAAAAAAAAAGAAAGATGGATCATTGATCACATACAAAAAGTAAAGCGGATGACTAGGAACCATAAAACAAGTAGCAATAAGCTTACTATAAACAAAGAGAAATATTACGTGTTTTCTAAATGGGAGGCAAAAGCAACCTTTCATGTCTAAGTTTTGCTTAGAATTACTTTTGGTGAGAAACAATCAGAAAACACAGTTTAACTATTCCAAGCCAGGGATTTGTGCCTAGTATGTAGATCAAAGGTTAAGGATATCCCTGTTCTTATTCGCCTGACATAAACAGTGTGTCAACCACAGCACTTAGCAAACATTTGCTTTCCTTCATTATTTTCTTTTCAGCAAAATGCCTCCACGTTCTATGGTGACTTACGGCTAACATGTTTACCTGGCTTTGGAAGCCTGGACTGCTAAGTTCTAAGGGATGTTTTGTCATGTTGAGACGTTTTAACCAGAAAACACACACACACACACACACACACACACACACACACACACACACACACCAGACTGATCTCCTAACCTTCCCCATTCCTCTGAAATTAAGGGTTTGTTTCAGACACACCATGTGACGTCCACACAGGTAGCTAATTAGCCTTCAGCATGTGCGCTAATGAGCAGGCCGGGCTGGGAAGCTCTCCCCTGGGAGCTGTGACTTTGATGTTGGGGAAAAGGGAGCCTATTAAGCAAGGCAGACATGGGAAAAGCATGTCCTCTGCCCACAAAGAACTCGCCGTCAACGGAGGACTGTGAAGACAGCAGAGTTCAACTCAAGGGAAGGCGGGCACCAGGCAGGGAACCCCGGAGGCAGCACTGGAGAGGAGACTGAAGGCCGTGGAGGGAGGGCAGGGCGGTAACCAGCTGCCCCCAGGACTGGGCTGTCCTCCTTCCTCAGGGCAGCCTCTCTCACCACCTCCTGACACCCTCTCCACTTCCCTGAAACTGGCACCCTCCCCTCTTCCTCCTCTCGTGAATCTCCATCCTTCTCTTCTCCAACCACTCCTGCGACTTCCTTTACCTGAAAAAATGTGCTTCTACTGGGGACAAACCTCCACTGTCCATGACAATATTCTTCCTGCTGGACCCTCCCCCCAGCGGCCATCCACATCTCCTCTTCTTTTTAAATTTTTTAAAAAATATATTTTATTCATTTTTTACAGAGAGGATGGGAGAGGGATAGAGAGTAAGAAAACAGCGACGAGAGAGAAACATCAATCGGCTGCCTCCTGCTCATCCCCCACTGGGAAAATGCCTGCAACCAAGGTGCACGCCCTTGATTGGAATCGAACCCGGGACCTTTCAGTTCACAGACCAATGCTCTATCCACTGAGCCACACCGGCCTCGGCTCCTCTTCTTTTCAGTACTGGCTGTCCTCACAGAGCTGTCTACACCTGCCGGGTCCTCGGACCCACCTTCCACCTTCCGAGTGACTCACCTTGGACTCTGTTTGCCAGGGGGACCCTACCTTCACCCTCGGATTCCACTCACACTGCGTTCTCAGAGGTTACTCTGAGCTGCGGGACGCGGTGTCCTTCTCTCCCTTCTTGCCCTCTCTGCAGCATCTGGCACCAGTCACGACTTGTTTGTTTTTCTTCTGTCTTTCCTGGTAATGCACCATCTTCCTTCCCCGCTATGCATGAACCCGAGAGTTCTCTGTCACTTTCCTTTACTCTCCTCTGTCCTGACCACTGATTAGATGGAGATCACTGAGACTTGTCTTTCTGTCCCTCCTGCTGACGTTACACTCTCTCTGAATAAAACAGCACTGTCCCATAACACAGCCCTACCAGCTCTATGGGAATGACCTTCAGGGGCTGTTTCTTTAAATTCTGTCACCCCCAACCAAATCAGCTATCTGCTCCCCACTTAGTCTTCCTAAAAAGTAAGAACAGCCAAAACCGGTTTGGCTCAGTGGATAGAGCATCAGCCTGGGGACTGAAGGGTCCCAGGTTCGATTCTAGTCAATGGCATGTAACCTGGTTGCAGGCACATCCCCTGTAGGGGGCGTGCAGCAGGCGGCTGATCGATGTCTCTCTCTCATCGATGTTTCTAACTCTCTCCCTTCCTCTCTGTAAAAAAAAATCAATAAAATATATATATTTTTAAAAGTAAGAACACATCAATATGACATGCTATCAATATTATGTATTGTATGTTTACTTACATGTTTAATATTACAGCAATGTAAAAAGAAAGAGAACACACCCATAGTTTGTTGACAACGCCCCATCCCTAATCGCCCACACAATAACCCTCAAGGTCATTTCCAGCTAGCTTTCCTAACTACACGCTGAGAACTGAGTGATAAAACAGTAGCATCATGCAAAACATTTATGGGCCCACTTTTCAAAGTACATTTTTTAAAAAGCATCACATCAGTTTTCCTGCAATATCCTTGAGTGGGCTACGTGATTCTTATTGCTCAAAATGGACTCTCTGAAAAGTAAGAACTAAATAATTTCCTATTATTAGGATGACTGAAAGATTAGCCTGGAATCGCATTCAGCTTTTTCTCCTTCGGCAATTTCCTCCAGGCTTTGTAAAAAGAGTAAAAAAAACTTTCTACAGTAAAACTCAGATAAAATCAAAAGCTAGTGTTTTGATAAGATGTTTATGCAGAAGTCCAAGTTTCCATTCTTTTCCTTTTTTTTTCCCCCTCCTTTTCATTTTTTTTTTTTAACATGCCATGGATATCACGTTACATTCGGCTATTCATTTACAGAATACTATGAAATAAGTTTCCAGTTGTTCTCCTCGCTGAATAAAGCCACTGATGTTTGCATTTTTTTTCTCCGCTGCTGTTTATGTACTTTTTTGCAAACTATGAAATGAGACGCGGTAGGTAACACCGCGTCAAAAAACCCTGCTCTATAAATTGGCACCAAGATAAACAAATGCAACAGCTAGAAATAATTACACAGTAACCCCTGAAGAACTGTTATCCGAGTATTTGCAAATGTCTACAGAGTGTGTTTACACAAGTCCTCTATTTCGCACAAGGGATACATTCCTGGGGAATGAGCCCCCCGAGAGCCCATGAGAGCCAGGACGTATGCTAATGTGAGCTCGCTTCCCTGTCAGCAAAGGTTCTGGCCTTCCCTGCCATTTCCCAGCCCGGGTTTATTTCTCTTTCTGTTCCCTGGCCTTAGGAAGGTTTATTATGCTCTGCAAAGTGTCCTGAGACTTCCAAGCCTTCAGTTCGTACTGATATTTAAGCTGTTTCCTCAACCTTTTCCTCCAATAGTTAAGGACCTACCATGACAATATCAAGCCTGTATTTGCTTTTTTTTTTTTTTCCCCCCCATCAGCAAAGACATCCAATATACTTTTGGGTGTTGCTGCTGCTGGCTCGATGTTTCAAAATATGTAGTGCACGGTGTGCCTTTAATACCAATCACCACCGAAAGCAAGTGAAAACAGGAACAGAAAGCTCGCTCAATTCTGCTAAGCCACCTGTAATTTTCTTAATCCATTTCTATTTATTTTATTTAGGATGTCATTACATGGACCGGTGTTTATTTTTAAGACTCGTACTGACTGCCTTTTTTTTGCTTAGAATTTATGTATTCTCATCTACTGACTCCCAAAAAGAGCTCTGTAAATGTAGGGTAATTCAACCTACATAAACAATATCTTGTAACCTACCAAGTTCCCATCCTACTATATAACTGGCTGATGCCACAAGAGAAAATGAGGAATTTCTGCCAATTTCTTTCAATGAATTTCTTGTAATACGTGAAAATAAGTATTGTTTCCTAAAAATAATAAAGAGGAAGTGGACTGTGCTACCACGAAGTGTATCCAGTCATTCATTCATTCATCTACTCGCTCACTCATTGATTTTCACCAGAGTGTACTCATTTATTCAATAAAAACACACACTGACTTATCCAGCTGTTGAGGAAAGAATATATCTTGTTGGCACAGTAAACTCTATATTCTCTAGTGTTTGTTAACCTCTTTTGAGGGAGGTGGGGGGCGAGGGGGTAACAGAAATCAGTCTCAAAGTTGTAGAACAAGTTTTAAAGATGATCTTGACTTTTACAATTTATAGTTTATCTTGAAGGAAAGGAAGAAATTAGACTCTTTTTCCTCCCACCCTACAGTTCTTCTCAACGATTAAAAGTTATACCACCAATTATATTATCAAAACAATCATTAAACTTTCAATGTCAGTGCTCAGGAGAGCAACATACAATTGTGGCATTAGGGAGCAGGATTCCGGAAATAAAATTACTTTTCACAGAGTACTTTAAAACTTGCATTTATGCTGGTTTTTTCCGAGAACTAGCTGTAGTAGGATGTACAGAAGGGGTTGTGCTGTGCACGGTCTCTTATTAGATTTATTCAGTACAGGGAGGCAACACGGTGGTTCTGCTCCCCAGGACATGACACACAGAACGTAACATGGTGATTACATGGGGACCTTTCACCAGAAACAGTTCCAGAATCAAACGTAAGGGCTGTACCGCGTTGAGTCTGCTTTGTGGTAAAGATCCTGACTTCTATCAAAAATGCCAAGAACAGGATGAACCCTGAATAGGAACTGACCTGATTCCAAAAGAATTGTTATATGTGAGTTACAAGCAGAAAATAGCCAATGCGAAGTCTGCAGCATAACGTTTGAAGACTTACACATGAAATGTGAAGACAAACATAAATGAAAATGTATCTGAAATGAAAAATTATGATAAAAATAATGAAAGGATAATTATAATTCTATTTGAGGTTCTGGGGTGGTTGTTTTTTAAATAACCATGCAAATTCATGGTTGTTTATTTGTTTGTTTGTTTCAAATAATTAACACTATTTTTTAACCTGTTACTTCTCAACCCAGTAAAATATTTGAAAACAAGTTTGGTTCTATCATGAACCTGAAATCAAACTTTGCCCTGAGCTGAGATGTCGTTTTAAAGGGGCCCATTTCCATGTGGTAATCTTACTATATACAGTAAGTGTCCCTTTGTTTCATCAGAATTTATTAAATGTTTGTTTACAAATACGTCAACCTGGTTCCAAAACTGAAATTACATTAAAGGAAACAGAAGCTCGATCCCTCCATCCTGGACTTGGAAAAGGGAACACAGGTGACTGGTTTTACGGAAGTGATTTTGCTTCAGGAGTGGGTGTGGGGCCGAGGGCAGAGTCATGAGAATCACTGCGGCATCTGGGTCACGGGAGTTTTCCAACTCAGGGTCAGGAATCACCAAGATGCCTTCTGAAACCTTTGCCACTTTTGCATTTTTATTTATTCACTAGAGCCCCTGTGCATGAAATTCGTGCAAGAGTAGGCATTCCTTCCCCCAGCTACCGGCACTGGCTTCCCTGTGGCACCTGGGACCCGAGCTTTTCTGGAAGCCCCAACTTCATCCGGAAGTATATCTAGTCTAATTAGCATATTATGCTTTTATTATTAAAGGTTTACTTTTATTATTATTTTTAATCCTCACCCAATGATATGGTTCCATTGATTTTTAGGGAGAGGGAAAGACAGAGAGAAACATCTACCTTCTGCATCTACCAGGGTCTGGGCTGGGAAGGATCCTGCAACCAAGTACATGCCCTTGACCGGCATCGAACCTGGGACCCTTTGGTCCCCAGGCCGACGCTCTGTCCACTGAACCAGGGTGCTATTTTTGTGTTTTTAGTTGGAGGTCCGTGCACTTTCCTCTCGGGTGACCTTCACTTTGCAGATGATACCGGTGGCTTTCAACGGGCCTAGGCAAGCTTCTGAAACACAACTAGCTCAGGACACATTGTCCTAACTTCAAAACAGAGAAACACTGATGTTAGCTAGAATCATTCCAGGAAAATGTGGCTGCCCTCTCTTCAGCCTAATGGTCATCAGGTTTCTTCCATTAATATTAACGCTTGCCTTAGTCCCTGAGAAATAAATTCTGGGGAAATGATGGGGCAATACGGAGAATATCAAAAGGAAGGAAAACAAGGAAAGTTTTTAAAAATAATGAATCTAGCCTATTTATGGGACAGACACAATTTAAAAAAAAATAAAAGGAAACAACTGTTTAAATAGATTTGGTAGCAATTTCTGACTCTAAGCCACTGAAACGGAGAGCGGATGTGGAGACAGTGGAGGCTGATTCCCTAAGTTTTCCAAAAGGGTGGTGGCTGCAAACGCGCTCTGTCTGAAAACAGGACTTCGGATTATATTTTTTAAATATGTTTTTACCGACATTTAGAGAGAGAAGAAGGGAGAGGGATACAGAGTTAGAAACATCAATGAGAGAGGAACATCATGGATTGGCTGCATCCTGCATGTACCCCCAACTGGGGATGGAGCCTGCAACCTGGGCATGTGCCCTGACCAGGAATCAAACTCGTGACTTCTCAGTTCCTGGGTCAACCCACTGGGCCACACTGGCCTGGCACTTCAGATTATTTCTCTTTTAAGCTTAGCTCGCTCCCCTCAATCATCCTTTAAGCTTTTTTATCAGTATTGGAGACCTCATCCTAGCACATACGTTTGGCCTCTGGCATTTGACCTCTTGGCTAAGGTAAGTCTGCCACTTCCCATCAGCTCCGCCTCCTAAGACAGGAGGCTGAATAACACCTCTGTTGGAAACCAGGCAAAAAAACACACACACACACACACACAACCCATAACAGCTTGTTAAACACGTAGCTGATGACAGGCACCGCTCTTCAAGGTTTAAGCTTATTCACTGATTTAATCCGAAAAATAATCCTGTGGGTCTCTGACTATCCTCATTATGAACGGTAGACAGCCGAAGCCGCTGAGGCCCAATAACTTAGCCAAGGAAACACAAACAGTAAGTCAGTGGGGGGAGAGGGGCTGGAGCCCATGGTTGGTATTCGGCTCCAGGGATAATGTTCCTAATTGGAAAGCGAAGCTGCTCTATTTGCAGTTCTACTTAGAGACGGTGTGAGAGTTAGTAGTTTCTGCAAATTACGGCTAATGCACTATAAACACAAACACACACAGAAACACACGCCCCGCGGTTTACCTCTAAGGCTGCCCGTCTAAATAAAGACAGTATTCTGAAATACGTGCTCGGTTTGTTTCATGTGGCAAACGTCACTTTTTAATTGCAAGATTCCTTTAAAAAAATTCGTGCATGGAAACAGCACTCACATTATTGATAACTTTTTTTTTTTTTCTCATCAGTGACACTTTTATTTTAGATGACAATATCCTTTGCAGGGAGAGATCCTACTGATTTCTTTTTGTACCACTGCCTCTTAGGTTTTTAAAAAGGGAAAAACAGAACAGATCAAACTACCAAATCCACGTCCAGGGCAAGGGCTGGGAGGAGAAACACCAGTACTCGGTATCTAAGTTATTTCACACGCAAAGGACTTCACAATGCGTTTACTTTTTGTAAGTTAGTACATGCTGCTCCCATAATGTCTCAAACGCAGTACCTAATGAAAACTCACATGATGGGCTGCCAAAATAAACTAAAAGCAGGCATTATAAAGGAAGTCAAAATAAAAATAAGGAAAAAACAAGTGCTGCCAGGGTGTTTCCACCCACCGTTACAAATAATATGCCAGACCCACAAGCAAGTGAGGGATGCAGAGCCATAAAGGCAGATGATGAAGAGACTTACAGAGTTAATATCTTGCCATTCCTGTTTTAAGCGCATGTGTGCACACCTGTGTGTGTATTCCCATCTCTGCATATGTGTGTATATAGACTGAATGGGGAGAGAGGAAGAACTTATAGGCATCGTGAGATAAAGGCATGGGGTCAGCTGGCATTACTCAGTGGTTGAGTTTCCATCTATGAACCACGAGGTCACCGTTTGATTCTCAATCAATACATGGTTATGGGCTCAATCCCCAGTGGAGGGCTTGCAGGAGGCAGCTGATCAGTGATTCTCTCTCATCATTGATGTTTCTCTCTCTCCCTCTCACTTCCTCTCTTAAATCAATACAAGTATATTTAAAATAAATAAGAGCATGGAAGGACCCTGCCTTTCTATAAAATAAGGTGCCTGCATTCGTGACGATTTTTTTCAGTTTTGGATTCCACTTTCCTTTACCCTCACATCAACGTGTATTTTTTCAAAGCCAAATTTTTAATATGTGTACCAACTTAGCACTTGATTTATGAGTGTGATCTTGAGATACTCTGGAAAGTTCCACACGATCTTAATATTATAGAAGCTCTACCGCAACAGATGGTCTTTTTCAAATGAAGGAGACACAAATCTTCATGGCAACATTTGGTGTGACTTTACCTCTCAGCTGAAGTTTTCCAACAACCATCTCTCAGGTGCCAACACTCCACCTCCTGAGTTTGAATCTAAGGAGCTGAGAAGCCTGGTATTCGAGTACCTGATTAGATCAGCTCAAAAACTTGAATATCAACATGCCTAGTTCAGTTTAACACTAAACATAGTTAATTTTCTTTGTTCTTTCTAGTATGGCTTATGTGTTGTTGTTTTTTAATATAGACTGATTAAGAGATGCTGTCATTCTGTTATTTGGGGGAACATATATTAAAAGAGTAGTAAAATTTATATTAAAAAAAAAAAAAAAAACATTTTACCAATCACCTCCCACAGATATTTCAGCTTTAAGAATTACACTCTGACTTCCCTCAGATCCACATAAGCACTTCATTTTAGGTTCATATATCACAAATTATAATTTTACAGCATTACATATTTAAAATCATATTTTGATCGCTTTTTTATAGTGGAGCATACACATCAATGGCATATTTACAGATACATTTTCCTCGGGTCCCTGGCACCCAAATCGAGTTTTTAATGCCAATGTACCACTTATAACTGTATGAAACAGTAAATATAAATGGGCTCCAATAGCTTTTGAATCGTGAAATATGTTCTCCGCTTGAAAGTTTAATAAACGACTTGAAATACTTGATTCCTGCACTCATTCATCAGGCACTATTGGCAGTTTCAATTCGGCCACGTCTCCCAGCCAGTCATTACAGAGTTTTTGCACCTTCGGCTCCTAACCCAACCCCAGGATAGGCCTTAACCCTTCCTCTGTCCCCTAGGGAGCCCCGGGTACCCTATGCTTCCTACAAGGCAGCCAATCCCTTCGGTGGCCATGATATTCTTTGATACCCTTAGATGAGCTCTTGTGTCCTATCTCTGGAACTTACCTTATTTTATTTCAGTGGTTCTCAACCTTCCTAATGCCACAACCCTTTAAGACAGCTCCTCATGTGGCTGTGACCCCCAACCATAAAATTATTTCCGTTGCTACTTCATCACTGTAATTTTGCTACTGTTATGAACTTTAATGTAAATATCTGATATGCAGGATGTATTTTCGTTGTTACAAATTGAACATAATTAAAGCATAGTGATTAATCATAAAAACAATATGTAATTACATATTGTGAAATATTTATTTCTAATTACAAATAAATGAAATTTTGTCTTGAATTGTGGTGTAGCATGGGTAACAGTCTTCATATGACAACAGTAAACTACATTGATACACTTTGCTACACCGAGGAGCGGTCTGTTGGTTCCTAAGACCTTGGGAAATAGGTGTTTTCCGCTGGTCTTAGGCGACCCCTGTGAAAGGGTCGTTTGGCCCCCAAAGGGGTCGCGACCCACAGGTTGAGAACCGCTGTTTATTTAATTAGCCAGCATGCCTTGAGTACCTATTATTTCCCAGACTGTGCAAGGCACTGCAAATAAATAAAACAAAAACCCGTGGCCTCAAGGAACTGAGGATCTAGACACGGAAGCAGCAAGAATTCAAGAGATCCCTGCTCTGACTAGCACTCAAGTCTAACCGTTGACACTCAACTCAGTCCAGGCTAACTCTCTGGCTTCAGGATGGGAGTCCGTGCTGCCTGTGTGAGTTCTGCTTCAAAAGAGCAAAGAACACGGGAAGGGTCATCCCACCACCTTCTGGCGATGGTGCTGCCAATCACTGACCTCAGCCCAGATCGAGAGAAGCTGACCCACCTACCCGATGACACAACCAGCCCTTATTTAGGTCAACTCTGATTTTTGATGGTTTTCCCTTTTTCCCCCTTTCCACGGGCCTGCCACTGAGCTAAAAGGGTTGTGAGAGGGGAAGCATATAGATTCTGGGAAAATGGAAGATCCTAAAATTTCCTATTGATCGCTAAAACTCGATGGGTTTCTGATTGTTATGAGCCACACATTTCAGTCTGAAAGCACGCTGCAGTTTTAAAGGAATATATATATATATATATATATATATATATATATATACCTTTGTTAAAGTGAATAAGGCATTTATTACTACCTACAAAACCCCAATTTGATTGGCACTAACTTCATACATAAATAAAGAAGTCTAGAGGGGTTACATCCCTTGCCTCCTATCACAGGTTGGAAGCGGTGAGGCTGAAATTCCAACCCCTGGAAGCCTTGCTGTCAGAGTTCATCCACCACTGACTATGCTCCTGTTCTCATCAGCATACAGGACACTGTGCCTTACCATCACAAAAGGGATGGACACTGTGCCTTACCATCACAAAAGGGATGGACACTGTGCCTTACTCAACACAAAAGGGATGGTTAAGGATGGAAGGCAGTGTCAGAGGTCCGGGAGAGCATGAGCTTTGCCCTGTGGTTCCTGCTGTCGCTGCTGCTTATGGAAAGTGTGTGTGTGTGTGTGTGGTGTGTGTGTGTGTGTGTGTGTGTGTGTGTGTGTGTATGTGTGTGCATGTGTTCTATGTGTTCTTGTTTCCCTAAGTCTTCCGGTCACACAGGTTGGATTTCTGGCTTACTTTCTAGTTGTGGGACCTTGGGAACAGGACATAATGCCATCAACAATGTACTGGCTATTTGCTATGTGCTAGACACTGTGCTAAGTGCTCTCCTTAAATTCAATTAAAGCTTCATAAAAACCCAGACAAGAGCTAATGTTATTCAGATTTTAGAACGTGTGGGACATTGACTGGGAGAGGATAGGATGTAATAACCTTTCCAAGGTCAAAGAGCCAGGGGGGTAACGGCGGTAGCTCATCCTGAGTGGAGAAGAGGTTGAGGCATCTTGTGGGCACTCTGCCATGAGGTGGTTTAGGACTTAACTTGGGAACTAGCACCCACTGCCAGCGGTGACGACTAATAAGGACCCTGAGGATGAACACTGGAGCCTCACATCCTGGGTTCGAATCCTGCTGTCTAGCTGTGATATCTTGGGGCAGGTTTCTCCTGGCCTCAATTTCTTCATTTGGTAAATGTAAATTAATAACACTACCTACCTCAAGGTGTTTTGGTGAAGAATAAATGAGACTATACTAGAGCTGGAGGTAGTAGGTAATCAATGAATTATAATAAACTGAATAAACTATCGAGATCATTTTAATTTTGAGTAATTCTGATTCAACAAGCTTTATATATATATATAATGAAACGAATGAGTGGAATATCTTATTTTTGAAGTGTGAAATTCCCCTAGAGAACCAAAAATGTCAGGATCTGGATGCATCCCTAGATCTGTCCTCTCTTTTAGTTGTTCTGACCAAGTGCAGATCTGATAATTTTTAAAAAATATTTGTATTGATTTAAGAGAGGAGGGAGAGAGAGAGAGAGAGAGAGAGAGAGAGAGAGACATCAATGATGAGAGAGAATCATTGACTAGCTGCCTCCTGCAGAGCCCCACACTGGGGATCTTGAGCCCGCAACCTGGGCGTGTTCCCTGACCCGGAATGGAACCATGAACTCCTGGTTCCTAGGTCGATGCTCAACCACTGAGCCATGACAGCCAGGCAGATCTGTTATTTAATTCTTACATGGATTTGTCTAACAAGGCTAGTAACTCTGATTTATTGGTCACAACAAAGAAAATGTATCATGAAAGCCTGACATCTGACATTTCTCAGTATCTAGTATAAATATCTTGCTCACAGCCCACCAGCCAGGACGGCTCTCATTATCTCTAAGAAGGGACACAATAAATGGGAACTCAGAAGTCTGAGTCCCATGAGCTGCGTAATGAATGGCAGAATACTCAGAGTCATAATGATTGGGGTGAAGACCTAATTTGGAGAGCCAGCAGAAGATTCTTAAGACTTTCCATGAACAAATGCTTCTTTTTCTTTTCCTGAAATAAGTGTTATCAATTCCTATATCAAAAGTACTCCAACTATTTTTCAAGTTAAACTTCCTAAAAAGAGAATCCATTCTTAGTTTTGCCCCTCGTTTTTTAGTTAGGTCCACCTTGGGTCTTGAGTCCATCCTGGACATCCTGTAAGGGAATTGGGTCATTACAATGTCACCTCCCAAAGGAAGGAGCCCACACAGGGTCCTATTTAATGATGGTAGGTATTCACTAAAGTCAGGGAAAACTTGAGTTTGAAGCAGTATTTCTAAGTCAGGGACCAGAAAGCAATTCATTAATAGATATGTCAAATAATGTCATGCAGATATAACCTACATTCTTTCCACATTTAGGATAGCACCATTAAATGGATATATATACAAAGAGGTGAGCTAATGAATTTTTCATGTTTGGAAACAGTGGAAGAAGTCAATTAAAAATTTTTGCTGAGAAACAGAAAATAAACGGCCTATATTTGCACATGGATCTAATCTTTCAATTTCAAGAATTTAATATTTCAGATAATTGCCCAATTTATAGGATCATCAACTGAAATGAATGGCATGCCAGAAGTTTCTATCCTCCCGTCAAACAAAAACATTTTAATGGCTCTTCTACAGTACTTTTCAAAATGACTATAATAAAACCTACACTAACCAAGACAAATAAAAAATTCTGAAGGCCTCAAGAAGGCACAATAAGTTCATGTTTACCAGCCATGCTTAGGCATAGTTGATACTGAAAAAAGTCTCTTTAATTCCTAGAATCCATCCATATATTGCTCTGCAGACATTGGCAAGGTGGCTCCTCAAATGTATTGCAATGTCAGTAAATAGCACTACATAGAGGCAAGGGCCCCGGATTAGGATCCAGAGACTTGGATTCTGGCCTCATCCTTGAGCTTCAGAAATTGTGAATTATCAGTCCTTCATTTCTAAGATCTTTATGGCACCACTATGTTTTGAAATCGTGTACCTTTTTCTGCTTGCCCCCTAAAGTAATCACTAAATTCAAAATTTGACTATACTGTGTCCTGTTTTTGTGAAGTTACTCTACTGATAAAATATTAAATACAATAAACACCACATTCACTACGTTCCATTAAAAAATATTTTGAAGTTAGAGTTTTAAAATAATTTTATAAATGTCCATAAGTTCAACCTATCACTTTATCTTAGTATTTAGTAAAAACATTCAAAATTATATATGTATATATTCATATGTATAAGAATTCAAGGTAAATAAAAAATAAAAAAATGCATTCCATCAACCAACTTGAGAATAATACAAACTCCTTAAGACTGTACCACATCTTTAAAAACTGCAAATTCATTATCAATATTAAGAATCAAAGCATTAAAATTTCCCCTTCTATTTTCACATACGAAACCTATTACCCCATGTATTGCACTAGAAAGATTTCAAATCATTCCATTTCCTTATACTTTAAAGTCTAGAGGGAATAAAACTTATATTCAAATGCAAGTAAAACACTTGGTTGAACACTTTTAGTTTTAAAAATAAGCATCCAAAATAAGCACGATCAAAGACAAATCTTATTTTTCCCTTTGTAAAGCTATTCGTCAATGTTCTTTTTCATCTTGAAAACCTGGGTTACATTTTTACTTATTGAAGGGAAAGCATTTCAGTGTGACAGTAGCTTAATCGCCTTGATTCCAACTCTAGGGAATCAATGATGAGATTAAGTCCATTGAAAGCAAAGGGGGGTGGGGCATGATTTGATAGTAAGGTCACCATAGATATCATGTCAGCCTTGGTGTCTTCATATCATTTCGCAGATTTCCACCCATGAATGGAGGCTGGGCAAAAAACAAAGGGTTATCAATAAATAACCTAAACTGCTGAAGAAGTGGTTTGTGCTGTTCACTCTCAGAAGCTACTGATCTCTCTTCTACCAATTATTACACACAAACGCCCCGCATATGTCTTTCATCCAGGTTATATACACCCATATCAAGTTATTTTTCCCCAAAAAAAATAGGTGCAGAGAAAACTTTATAAAAAAAAATAAACTGAAAGGAAGACCCTACAAGAAGAGACTGCTGCGTTCGGAATGCTAAGCTGTCATGTCTGACAAAGGACAATAATGCGCCCAGCTCTCCCGAGATCCGAGCTGCTCTTCCTACTCCTTGTGAATTAATTACGGGTTTAGGAACTGGAGCTTAAGAACTTGAGCATATAATCATCGCATGTTTTTGGTTTGAGGCACGAACAAGGAGATGAACAGAATACAGGCTTTGGAAAATAAACCGTCTCTACACTTTACATTTCACAGTTTTAATTCTCCGTGGGATTTCTCTTGCTAGCTCTACAATGCAGATGGTGGAGAGAGAAAGAAAAAAAAAAAAAAGTGCTTCAGAGGATCCGGTCCTCTTTGGTCTACGTGAACCCCACATTTTTTTTATCTTGTCCACAGCTTCCTAGATAAATCAGAATCTTACCTGCTGACATCTTCTGCCGAGGCCTCTCGGTGCTCTGAAAAGTCCTGAGGTCTAGGTCAAACGGCCACTGTCTCGCTCCCAGGGTCTGAGGGGCTTGGAGAAATCCCAACACCTGCTGCTACCACTGAGCGTCGAGGCCAGGAAAGCTCCAGGGTCTGCCAGCGGGATCACTGAGCCGCAGCCAAAGCTTGGGAAGCCTTAACAACTGAAAGCGAGTGTAGAAGGCGACGTGGTACCCAGCACTGGGCTCAATTGTAGCAGCAGGGGGAGGAATATTCCGGCCCTCACAGGGGTCTAGAGGCAGCCATCAGGGGGACCCCCAGGCTCTGTGGGCGGACAGGGCCAAGGAAGTGGAGACAGGGCCACACAGCAGGGGTCCCTGGGGGAGAGGGGAGGGGGAACAACTAGCGCAGAGCTCAGGTAGCGCTTGAAAAGAATCACCAAAAATCCCCCGAGACAGAACACAAGAAGCGATGGCGAAATGCAACGAAATACATGGAGATAGGCCATTCTAGCATCCCATACGACAGCCAAAAACACAGTGGGAGGGGGGACATGGAGCTCTAGCTCTAGAAAGAAAAGTAAGGAAGACATATTATAGTAGGCCTACTGCGGTAGAGGTTAAACATCTAACACATTTCAAAAAAATAATAAAATTCCTCAATCCTGCCATCGTTACATTTGCATCATGATAAGGCAAGGTACGACTATGAACTCTCAGAGGGTGCAATCTACATGGAAACAGAGATTAAAAGGCAAAGTGGTGAGCTATTAAAGGAGAAAATGAGAAGACAGAGAGGTTACATGGAGAAGGAATCAAAATCACTCTTCAAATAAGTACAGCACGTTTTATCAGATACATCGCATTCCGTTATGATCAGATGAGGAATATGGAAGGAATCCAATGAGATAAGAGAAGAAGATGGAGGAAAGGGAGCGAGTGGCTAAAGAGTGTTCACAGATGAAAAGGGGAGAGGTAGAAGGAAAGGGGGAGAAGAGGAGGAAGAAAGGAAAGTAGGATTAACTTAGTAGATTGCAGTGCATTGTCAAATCTGTCAAACCAACGACTCACTAAGACTCTCCTGAATCTTCCTAATGTTATATTTTCCAAGGAGATGCTTTCTAAACCCTACTCACAGCTCTTCAACTGCTCCAAAGTCCCCCGGAACTCCTCTTTAGGAGCCCACGGAATATTAAATATTAAACATCCAGAAGACAATTTTGCTTTAATGAGCTGGATAAAATCAAGTCAGGAATTAAATCGAAACACTGACAGACTTCAGTAATCCCTTCTATGTATTTATATGTATCAAAATAAAAGCAATCAGACTCACTTAGGAATTGTCACTTTTTCAAGACCAGAAGCAAATGAACCATTATGGTGTACTTGTTTCATAATTAAATAAGAAGAAACTCTACTGCCTGATAGTAGTTATGCACATGTCATTATTGAGCTCAAGTATTCACTTACATTTTTTGTAATCCAAGTTAACCAAAATAGGAATAATCTATTTCACTTGTATTTCAAATAGCTCAAATAATCTTGTGTCTTACCTCAGATATAGATATAGTTATGTTACCTTATATGTAATGCTGTTACCTAAATAATAAAAACAGCTCTTGCTTAGGCAAACTCAAATTATATCTAGAAAGTAACTAAGTCAAACATTTTTATAAAATAATCCTTATTCTACAAAATAGTTGGACTGACTAGGCAATTAGTATTTTAAATGAGAACTGAGATTTTATAAAGGAAGAACATGAGGAATCTGAACATCCCTCTAAAAATAGTTTCATTGTATAAACAGTGCCTAAGTTTAGATGTTGATTTCAACTAAAACTTAATTTTTAAAACATATTTTGTCAACATGATAGGTTTAGATAAGAAAATATTCAGGGAACCCCTATGGTAAAAACCAAATGGAAGTGGATTTGACTTTAAATTTAAAAATCAATTACAGTTTGTTTTTCTGACCCACGTTCTCAATCCCACTCATGAAAACCAGTTTCAACAATATAATTTTTTTAAATGTGCAAGAAAAAACAAGGAAGTGAATACATACTGTCAATGTGAAATGGTAGAGTCCATTTATAAGGCTCTTCAGATTAGATGGTATGTCAGGATTATTATCCATGGAAATAGAAAAATTGGCAATAGCTTTTTAAAGATAAATATTATATTGCTATTACAGTGTCTTACTAAAGTAATAGATCAGTTCATCTAAGCCAGTGTTTCCCTGTTGCTAAGCATCACAAAAGGATACATTTTTTATAAATATGCTCAATTGCATTCCTACACCTAGCTTGGCAGCACAGTAGGTGTCCAATAAATATTAATTGGCTGAATAGTGGTGCCACATGTGAGAAGACACTCCTCAAAAAGATGGCATGGTAGGGGTAATGGTGGGGGGAGAGTAGGTTATGGTAAAAAAAAAAAAAGTCTTAAAAATTAAAATAAGATTAAACCGGTGAATTCCTCTATAACTTGTCAGAGCCTTTATTATACTTCTGTAAATTCCTAAACTCTACCTTTTTTATGAAATATCTATCACAGATTAATTATTCTAGAAAAATTTGGTCTAAACCTCTATGGCAAACTTAATATTTCTATATCCTGCAACCTTTTCAAGAAAGACATAGGTAAGCTACTAATTGGCCCATATACGTATCCATTAAAAATTATATGGTGGAAGATATATATATATATATATATATATATATGTATGTATATATATATGTGTGTGTGTGTGTGTGTGTGTGTATATATATATATATATATATATACACACACACATATTTCAAATATAGTAGGCTTTATTTAAAAAAATGGCCTTTGCTTCAGGGAAATAACTTTTGAGAAAATTTAGAGTGAGAACAACTGAAATATCTCATTCAAATCATTCCCTTGGTCAATAACGGATCTTGCTCCAGTAAAGTATTGTCTTGTTGCAGAAATATATTAGCAATAAAGCTTCTTTATTGTTAATATCCCAGATACTCCTGTGCAACTATCTGACTAACATGACTTGACTTACAAATTTGCTTACAATTATCTTAAATTGAAAAGAAGATTCCTGGCAAGAATTACGCATATTAAATATATATATTTTTTTTACTTCTAATTCAACACTTGTGAAAAAGGAGGTTCTCGTGTAGAACTGAAAGGAGAAATACTTGCTTTGATTACTAGAGGGTTTTTTTGTGTTTTTTTTTTTAATTACTATGGCTCAAATAAAAAACAAGAATACAGATCCAATAGTGACAGGAATTCCGTGAGAAACTATGCTCCATATACTGAGGTATTAGACAAACTTCTGGATTTGTATCTTTTCAAGTAGCAAATCGGGGGGCGGGGAGGGTTATAAACTTCATGTATGAGACACATACAGGATCACGTGTGTTGTGTGTTAGAACTATGTTCCTCTCTAAGACAACATTCTGAGGTGCAGAGCATCCGAGGCCGTTCTCCCTCCACGGATGCCACCTCAGTCCTAGAGAGAGCAGCGTGCCTACCCCAACGATGCCAGTCAACTGGCTCCCCGTGTGCCCTGTTCACTCACCCGCATCCATTAGCCAACTCCACGCTTTATCTTCCACAGATAAAATACGCCTTCTTCTTGCCATGGTGCCACGCAAAGGATCCAGAAGGTTCCCCTTAAACAACATGTCCTGCGTGGCTGCTGCGGCACCGGGAGTCAAGGAGAGGCGGGTCAGCCACGTCTCCTCTCCAGCGACAGCAGCAGCGGCGGCAGCGGCAGAAGCTGGAGCAGGAGACCCGGCTCCTGGCAGGATGCTAGCCAAGCACTCCGTCCCCTCTACGCCTAGACAGACAGGGTTTACCTGTACGTCTGTCTGCACCTTCCTGACAGACAGCCACACAGGTGTTCTCCCGGGGTCAGGCTTAGGATTCGCTCCCCAACAAGATGAGAAACAGAGGGTGACTGCAATGCTAAGGCCCTAATTCCGTGGCAAAACACGAATCCTTTTTATTTATTTATTTTTAAATATATCTTATTGATTTTTTACAGAGAGGAAGGGAGAGAGATTCAAAGTCAGAAACATCGATGAGAGAGAGACATCGATCAGCTGCCTCCTGCATGCCCCACAGTGGAGATGTGCCCGCAAGCAAGGTACATGCCCCCGACCGGAATCGAACCTGGGACCTTTCAGTCCGCAAGCCGACGCTCTATCCACTGAGCCAGACCGGTCTCGGCACGAATCCTTTTTAAATGCCCATTCACCCTTCCCAGTCCTGCTAAGCAAGAGGCTTGCCCCAACTTCCCTGTTCATGAAAGGAAGGATGTTACCAGATCAAATAAACGGCCTCGTGCAATGATGGTCATTTCTTTCCTAACATTCTATCTGCCTTCCTGGCACAGGACCACGCTTTGCAAACGCTCAAGTTTTTCTAATCTTTACAACAGCGCCAGCAGATGGGGAAATGTCAGGTCTTGTGATCCTGTGTTACAGAAGGAGCAACGACTTCTCTGCTCCTATAATTTCACTCCCATTCGCATGTTACCGATGAGTTTGCTCTTCTTCCCACTCCTGTTCAATGTAAGGAGTGGTGAGAATATGGCTGGACCACAGAGTTACACAGGTAACATTATTAGCCTAGCATCCCCTTTACTTAGCATGGAGAGATAAAATCCTAAAGCTATAAAAAGTATCTAGATTTTTTTTTCCATTTAAATAGCTCTGCAAAGAATACGCGAAAAACAGATTATTTTCCTAATGAGTATTTACTTGAAGAGAAGAATTATAAACTCCAAGAGATGCGTTCTCTGCACAGTAGAGAATAACAACTCTAATTAGCAACACGGAAACCCTACACACAGAGATTCCGAGGGTAATATTGTTCCTTGTGTATTAATGTTCACTTCATTATCCAAGTAATAAGAACAATAGCTAACCCACTGAATAGTCATAAAGGGCCAGGCACTGTGTTTTACATGCGCTATCCTTTGTTTTAAATATATTTTTATTGATTTCAGAGAGGATGGGAGAGGGAAAAAGAGAAACATCAATGATGAGAAAGAATCATGGATTGGCTACCTCCTGCACAGACGTAGCCTGCAACCCAGGCATGTGCCCTGAACTGGGAATCGAACTGTGACCTCCTAGTTCCCAGGTCAATGCTCAGCCACTGAGCCACACCGGCAGGCCAAACCTTCACAGGTCTTATCACTGCTGCATCTTGCAAATAAGGAAACTGAGGCTCAGGCAGGGTCCGTCACATGTTTAAGATCACCGGGCACACCCGTGATTTGAAACCAGGGGGTTCGGTTCCAGAACTGGAGCTCTTAAACGTTCCACTAAATCTACAACATCCGTTTTGGTTCACATTTCTTTGTGTATTGTAAGTTCCCCTTTAATACACAGACATTAGAAAATGTTTACACTTCCTAATAGCTAATAAATATGGTCTTTAATGTGTGCCCGGGAATTCCCTAAGTCCTACGTGTATTAATTTATTTCAGATCCACAACAACCCAACAAGGTAGACAGCCTCTGACTTAGGGGCACGTCTAAGGGATTCATCCAAGGCAGAGAGTGACAGGTAAGCTGACAAAGGTCAGACTAGGATGAAACAACCACTCAGTAGCAAACTGCAAGCCTTAGGCCCAGGGAAAGCAGTCCCTGAGCTGTAGCTTTAAGCCTATGCCTACCCTACCCTCTGCTGTCTTGGAAGCTGATGGTGTCAGACCCATAGAGAGAGGGAATAAGGAATGTCAGGTCTGTCTGGCCAGGACCCTAGCAGGAGGAGGATCTGCTATGCCTGTCTCTTTTCCAAAATGTGATATGCAGCAAGTACATAAGCTTATATAAGACACAATTCTACATCCATTTCTCCTCAGGATGCTCACCGATTTAAGAAGATGAACAAAGGCTGTATGCGTTACTCAGATTTTTTAAAAGTGTAGGACAAGTTCAATTTTCACTTTTGTTTCAAGTGTATCATATCTTCGGGGGCACCAGCAATAACCTGATTATCATCACAGTGGGTCATTCTGCTTTGGGGGATTACCATTGCTGGAAGCCATACTTGTACCTTACGCCGTCACTGGCAAATAGGTTTAATTCTGTGCAGGGCTAAGATAATAACTGTGGGCGTGGAGGAGGCTTCAGAAATCCAGGGACCGTGCCCTGAGATGGGGACTGCATCAACCCTGGACCAAGAGACTTCCTGGAATATTCAGCTGGTGAAATGACTACCCTTGAATAGGCGCACAGCCCTCGGGGTCATCTCAGACAGCCCAGACCAAGAACCAAGGATCCCAAATGTCAGACTGAAAAACCAGGGCAGAATACCAAGACTAATCTACCGCTTTGATTTGACAGCAAAGCGTACCTCTCTGGACTAATTTCGTTAGCTTCAGCTTTTGTGGCTTTAAGCACATGTAAATTAGCACAAGAAAAACTTCCAAAAGAAAATACAGTTATGGTGAAGGCATCTCATCTCTGATGGAATTGAGCCACAAGTAATAAGAAATGCAGTCGCGTGCTGGCATTGAGCAAGAAGAAATCTAGGTGTGCACGTGGCACAGTGTGAGGCGATGCATTGGAGTCTATTTACTCTCAATTTTTTTTACAATCAAAAGTTTCCATAGAAGGAAGATGTCAATTCTTTGCCTATTTCTGGACAACTACCCTCCCTGCAGAGTTCTAGAGCAGTGCTAGTAT